>VZUI01082625.1:0-147263 GCA_013401135.1 Cettia cetti
CCCCCCCCCCCCCCCAAGAGTTAAAGACATCCATCATACTGTTTACCTGACAAAAAGACAGGCACAAACATGGTGTTGAGAAAGAAAACCAAGACAGCTGAAAAAACCAGATTATTATATTTCTGTGGTTCATTATCATTCCCAATACAGCACCAAAATAGATTCCTTAACTTGCAGTAATCTTGTTTCCTCAGTACTACATGTCTATTAAAATATATAGCGAGAGTAACCATTTCTTCCCCAGCCTGCTTACACAATGCATCTGTGACCATCTTCTGATGTAAACAGAGAAGGAAAGTCACACAGATGAAAACCCTCTGGAATCTGCCTTTTTACATTATTTACATATGAAGAGCAGAACAATAGATTAATCACCTGCTGTTGAAAAGTATTCTGTCCCAAAATCCATCTATTATAGATGATATATTAGGTGAATATATATTAATTTTCCTTAAACATTGGAGATGAACTGTATCAGCCACACGGAATACACCATCAGTCCTTATATTAATGAAGTAATTTATCACTCTTGTGAAGAAAACCCAAACAAACCATAAAAAAAATGAGATGTGGGAAAAACAAAACCTTGCATCACTAAATACTGTGGCTCCAATATTTTGAAACAGAACAAAAAATCTTGGGGCTTGGTACTGCTGCTACTTTTAATTAACTATGAGGGTTTCTGTCTGGACTATTCTTTCCCAATCATGCAAAGACTAATTGCATTCATTCAGTCACTTTTTCCCCCTATCAGACTGTGCCTGAGATTAGAAAGATGTGAAATGCCATTGGGCTGAGTGCAGGAAAAACATCTCAAAGAGATCATACAAAAATGTGTTTCATTCATTACCTTGAACAAGGTGATGCTAAACTTATCCTATTTCCATCTGAATGGCTATAAAATGGCTGATTAATTTACTAAACAATCTATTGATTTTCATCTGGCCCACAGCATGGATCATTTTGAGTCCAAATCCAAGACTTACATTCATGTAATAAAAGCAGTAAAACACTATTAACTATAGCTATTAGTTACAGGTAACTGTGCATCTATGTAAGTGTATTAAAAACAAACGCGATGAAGGTAAGACATAGGAAAAAAAGTCCAAGTACAACAATACAGGGTTAGGTTAACTTCTAAAACCTTTACTCTTTGAGAAAATACAGCTGACTAAGGCAATTCCAGCTAACAGTTTTCATTAAAAGGCCAGAAAAGCTGTCCAAATTAGAAAATAAGTACTTGTTTCAAAAATATCATAATTTGAATAGGCAGAGTTTGAAATACGCATTGAAATAAGCTTATTTATTTTACTGGCAACTTTTCTTAACATGGAACAAAATGGCTACACCACCAGGGCAGTGAGGTAGTACATTACTGGTTCCTTTGGTTTCAGATGTTAGCATAAACAAAATAAGAGTGTATTCATACTCATCTCTAAGTTCTGTTATTCAGTCAGACACCACAAAGTAAAATACAAATCCTTCTTATAAAACAATAGAAACATTTCCCTCCCACTGTTATAGAGGCAAATCCAATCCATGCTCCCTGTCCTCTTGAATTGCAACTGTACTGATTTATAGAGTTAGATGAGTTCACCCATCATCCTGACATCATAAACAATCTACAGGTTACTCTGTGTCTGAAAATTCAGACCAAAGGCATTTTAAAATCTGAATAATTTTTAAAATTTGACATATCAAATGGTGACCAAGATCTTCAACAACTGGATCAAGAAGCTATTGCCCACAAACTGCAGTTCACAGAAAGAGTCCATGTTATCATAGAAAACACTGAGAAGAGTGCCTGCAACTCTGGAATCTCTTCCAGAGGCATAGTTTCATCAGGACAGAAAATCATGCTTATGCTAAGGCACCTGTAAAAGATAAGATAGGGAGGGAATGGAAGAAGCCACTAGGGAAAAAGAAAGGCTAGAAAACAACAAGTGAGGACTAGAACAATGAAAAATAGCACAAGTCATTCTCAATTACAGTGTACAAAGAAACAAATAACTGGGTAGCATTTCTTTGATTTTTTTTTTCAAATCATCAATCCCTCTATTAATATACGTGCATCCACGCAATGTCTGTATATCCTTACAGAACTTTAAATCTGAGGATTACTCATGTACTGCTCATGTCTCCTCTCATTCGTACAACCTAGTCATTCCAGTACGCCTCCAAAAACATTTTTAATAAATAATACATAAGCAATCAGCCCAGAGTGTATTTTTTCCTCCAGCGAGTGACAGAGAATAGGACTATCTTATGGGGTTCTTGTGCACTAAGAAATTATTTATGTACCCAAGATTTATTGACCTTACCTTATGTATTACTGCAATGAAAATCATATCATTCTAAACCCTTCTTTTGTATTAAACAGGAGAACTAACACTACTGTATTATATGGTTCTATCTTTGCTTGGACAGTCTAACAACTCCTGCTTATCTGAAGGGATGAAACAATTAATTGAAGAACAGGTTATGTTTTGGTTATATAATGAAGATTAATTCAAAGAACTTGTTATTTTTCTAGTACTTTTCCATCTAAAAGTAAGAAATCTGAAGTTGACTGTGAATCAGTTACAGGGCTAAGAGAGTTAAAAAAACCCCAAAACATTCATAAAAGCCATGTAAACCCTAGAATAGCTATTAATAACTTGTTAAAAAAGTTATTATAGCTCCTGCAAAAATTAAAATAAAGATTGAATACCTTCAACTACTATTTGCTTAAATGATAAACTAAGCATTCTCTGTACATGCCTAATTACACACATAAAGAAGAGATGGCAGGTTGTCAAATACATGAAGTTTTGGGAGTTTTTAAGAACTTCTTTAAGAACTGATTTACAAAATGTTTTTTCCTAGACTATGTGCCATTCAAGTAATAAACAGAAACTGAAGGTGTTTTGTTTTAGCAGCCAAACTGACATTAAGAAGACATCCTTCTTCAAAGGTTGCATACAAAGTATTCAAAAATGCCTTTCCATATCACAGAACAGCTGACGCTGGAAGGGAACTCTAGAGGCCTTGACTAAGAACCCTGCTCAAATCAGGCCATCCAGAGCAGGTTTCCCAGGACCATGTCCAGATGGATTCTGACTATCTCCAAGGACAGATGTCCCACTTGTGGAATTCATCATCTGTGAATAGCCTGTCTGTAATATCCATTATCCAGCTCACTGGGAGTAAGCTGAAAGTAAAATAAAGATTTTGCTCCAACAACACTACCTATCACTCAGCAGAAACAGTTTTCAGATAATATACTTTGAGTAGACTACTCCAGCTAGAAAATATATTTTCAGTTTTAAATTCTGAAGAACTGTTAAGTGTTCTGCAGATGTAAAGTTAAGATTATCATATTCATCCATTAGATATTAAAACACAAAAGGCTATAGGTATTGCTAATAGGGATTGCTAGGTGTGCTACAGGACCCGAAGATCCATTTGTAACAAACCAGTTGGTGACTGCTGAAGCAGAGTCCCTGACTGAAACATGTATCCTCCTTGATGGCAGGGAAAACACAGTGCAAAGAGGAAACAGAGATGCTACTCAAGAGTGAGTGCACACTGTTCTCAGAATAAGCTGAGAACTAGTGTGTTGTAGCAGCTGATTTGTAAATTCCCCTTAACTCCTGACATATTCCCTTTCTCCTTTATTTCCCCTCTCTTATAATATTCTATATGAATTTATTTTTGGAAACATAAGCGGAGATCCTAGTATGACATATGGTAGGTATGCAGACACTTTGCCCCATAGATTACACCCAATTATACATTTTCATAAACTGGTCAAATGGATTCTCTGTAAATATAAAATATGTTTTGGCTATTCAGAAGAAAAAATGTCATAGAGTAAGAGACTGAAGGGAGACTTTCATCTGCTGGGTTAAAAGAAGAACATACATTTAATTCCTAGAAAGGATTGCACTGGATGTATCAAAGTTAGTTCTCATTTTCTAACAACCTGTTATCTACCAATGTACACAAATGCACAAACTTCAAATAGTAGAATCAATTTGGTTTTCAAAATTTGAGGTCTTCCTTGTGTGCTTTCTTTAATTAAGTCCTCAGACCATTATATTCGTATTGTACAATGACTAGGTAAAATGAATGTAGTTCCCTTTTCCCATGCCTCATAAAATCAGGAAAAAGTCATAAAAATCCTAGTTGTTCATAGCTCTTTGTTCATATACACACCACCTAGTATCTAATAGAGTACTGTAGAAAAACACCTGAAATACAAGTACAATTGAGAGTTGTTATGTAAATGAAAAATATTTTAAAGTTAACTCTACTGCTATCAATATTTAAATGCTTTTGTAACTGACTTTCAAGTTGACTATATATTTATTGCAGAAGTCTATGCAGAAAAGAAACACCATAATAGCTCAAGCTCTTTACTACTGAATACAATCTTTGGCTAAAGGCACAGGTTTTCATCTTTAAAATTAATGTCTCAGATGATTATTTTTCCAAGGAAGATAAAGGAAAGATTCAGTCAAGGTGACAATTACCATCTGGCTACCTATAGCCATTATGATGCTCCCAATTAAATGCACATGCAATATTACAATGGATCTTACTAGAACTACAGTTAATGTTTACATTGAATATCACCATATTTGTATATTACAAGTCTATTGCTTTGTATATTACTAGTGATTACTTTGTATATTATTAAAGTTATATATATGACTGTCTGCTTTGAAGTCTGATAGTAAGAAAGCAAATCATGAAAAAATCAGTGTCAAACCCTCCTGTGAATTTAGTTCCTTACTAATGGAACTTCTTCAGAAATGGATGCTACCATTTACACTCTTGTCTTTCTTCCACACCATTCTCACCCCATTTTGGGGACTGACTACTTCTCTGAGAGCTTCTTGGGAGTACAAATAAAGACAGAATCAAAATAAGAACTGACATAAAATCAGGCTAGACTTTGGCTCTTTAAGTACATAACAAGTTACGGGTTGCATTAGGGGGTAGAGAACACTGCCCATCAGCATGAATACAGAACCAACCATGCCTTTCAAACCGTTGAAGAAAGCAAGAGTGTAAAATATCTGAACACTATGTATTACTCCTATAAATACATTTATAAAACTATGAGAAAACCAAGAATGGTTTATTATTTAGTTCCTTTTTAAGACTTAAATCTTGGGAAATTTAATTTTCAAGTTACTGAAATTCAAAGAAATACAGTTACTTACAAGCGTGTCTGACTAAACATATTCAGAAAACTGTTTCAAAAACAAACCTGTGAAATTTAATATTTTGATTCCTACAGAACTATTTTACCCTCTAAACAAAACCAGACATACGCAGAATCTTTGCTGCTGAATTCAATGGGAGCAAAAAAAGGTACTACACAAAAATCAATATCCAAATCTAATGAGAACAATTTTACTTAAAAGACAGTATTAAAACAATATTACCTCCAGCAAGGATCTTCTCCTCCAAATCACTCATTTGTTTCTTGTATGCTTTCAAAGCAGCTTCTTTAAATGACGGTCGTATTCTTTTTTTCTTTGGAATTTCAGTAACTTCAGTAATCATTTCTGGGACATTCTGATTTTCATCCTCCCTTATTTCTACTTCAGGAGCCATGTCACTTTCAACTTCCAATATCTCCTCACTGATCACACTGTCAAACTGTGTGTCATACTGTTCCTCTGGTAGCATTGCATATGGAGTTTCATACAAAGACTGGTCCAGTTCATACTCTTGGACCTGCTCACTAGTTTCACTACTATTAGTTCTATTTTCTAGTTTAGCAAGGACTTGTTCCATTACTTCTACATAGTCTGTTTCATTCTCACCAGATGGTTCAATTATTTCTTCCTCATACTCTGCTTTGTAGCAATAAGGCTCAGCATAAACATCAGAATCAAGCGTTGTACTTGATTCATTTGCAGTAGACTGAGATAATGTTCTAAACCTTCCCATAAAAGATGATCCACTGTCTTCATACCCACTTAAACTTTGTGTACTTTTATTCCAGACTACTTCTAAAGCTGACTTAGCACGCTGAAGCGTAGATCCAAATTTAGGAAAGCTGAAAGTCTTATCAGAAAGATCTATGCTTAGTCGGCTGTGCCATGATTTAGGGGCAGTTTCCTCTGAATCGTCACTTGGTAGTTCACTTTGACTTCGGTACATCATAGGCAATCTGTTTTGATTCTGGTAAGAGGAGATAGAATTTGTTTCCTGATAATCATCATATTGACCAGTCCACTGACTTTGTGTTTCACTGTCAAGGCCTGGACATGACGGAGAAGTACCATCTAGAGTGAAATCATAGCTTTCAGTATCATACTGGAGGTCAGAACCTTGGCCCTTTCCAAAATCTGTCTGCTGGTCTGAAGGGCTGCTCATATCATACACAAAAACTTCTTGCGTGGATGAGTCTAGGCCCAAATCCGCTCCTTGTTCCAACTGATTCCAGTTTTTCCATGGGGAAAGATCATCCTGTAAAGAAAGCTGACTATCATCATAATGGTTTATGTCTCCAGATACACAGATTATTCCATTGCTTACTCCACTATCAACAGTTTCTATGTTCCCTGCCTCATTTTGCTCTGGATACTGTTGCATGTCTTGGGCAAAAGTCTGTTCCTGGGAACTGCCATACCAGTTGAGAGAATCATCTTGCTTTCGCTGCCAAAGTTCTCGATCAGAGGAAGACAACAATGAACTACCATTTGTTCTGCTAAAATACTGGTTTTCTGAAAAATCCTCAGAATAAGACTGACACAATTTTGAGAAATCTGATTCTGAACGGCTAAGCTTTGGTGTTGCAAAGTCATTCTGTAAATGCCATAAAGGAGTCACATCTGAATAATAGGTCTTTGACTGTTTTTCCATAGTGTCAAATTCTGGCGACTGATTGTCATAACTTCTTCTGTGTGAAAAGGTGCTATTGTCAGCAGTTCTGTCAAGGTCTTTAGTGTTTGGGGATTCAGTAGTCCCCTTTGTAGTGCTTGTTTTTATGTGATATGCTGATTTAGATATTTTTGCATAACTGTTCTTATTTATATCTGATTCCAAGTCTTTATCACTGTCAGGTGATTCCCAGTCATGCATTTTAGATTTAGTCTCCACGGTTAAAAGTTTCATGTCCATGCTTTCATATGTCTGAGAAGAAGGCAGCCCTCTTTCTTTTTTATCTTTTATTTCATGGGAAAATATATCTGTAGAAATTCCAATGCCAGTTCCCTTAAGTTTATAAGACTTTTTTAAAATCAAATCTCTCTGTTGTGATGACTCAAAGTAAACAAGAATGGGTCTTGGCTTTGCATTTGGACAGTCTCTTTGCTGCCCAAGCCTTTGGGCAAACTCAATTTTAATAGTGCTTTGTGCCTCTGAGAATCCCATTTTTTCCATTAATATTTTGTAAACTATGCTTTCAGCTTTTTCAAGACGCTCTTCAGGCACATTTAGAAACCTAAGACTTGCTTTGTTTCCTGGATGGCCTATCTGCTTAATGTAGTCATGTATGTCCCGAGTTTCTCTTCTGGACTGTACAAATCCAGTTCTCAATTGTTCAATTTCATTTTGTACAACTTCCACACTACTAGAAATTTCATCAATTGATTGTTTCAGAGCATTAACATGCCCTCTTAATTCAGAGAGTTCTGTTTCAATTTGACTTATTCCCTGAAGCTCTTTAAAGATCATTTCCATAACATCATGGGTTTGGCTAATACAACCTGTTGAACTAAAGCCAGGTTCTAGAGTACTTGATTTCTGGTGACGGCCAGTTCTGTCCAGAGATTTACTTCTTAATCCCCATGTTTTCCTCCATGAACTTAGCTCCGAGTCTGATGAGACGCATTCTTGGCTCTTTTTCCACTTCCTCAGTTTTCGTAAGGCTCCCAGCTTCAGCGTGTGTAAAGTGCGTTCCCCATCTGAACTTCCATCAGAGGCCGCGAGGCTGCTCAAGCTTTTCCTGTTGCGTCTCACAGGCATTGTGTGGGATAAGTATTCGTTTTTCTTGCTATTAATTTTTACTTCACTTAACGACTCAGAACACGAGCTATCATTTGAAGACAGGTCTTGAACTATATCTTCGTTATTACTGTTTGCTACAAAAATATGCCTTTGCAGTCCATTGGCAATAGCAACTCTGTAACTGAATGTTGGAGAAAGTGAAAATTCTCTATTGCTTTCCTCTTCTTCAGTTGATAAGTTGCGAGAAGATGGGCACTTGGCAATCTTTTTAACAGTGCTTTTTAAGGTATTTGAAAATCTTGGATTTTTTGTTTGTCCAATCTGAGTTAAGTCTTGTTCCTTTTTGCTCTGACAACTCTCTTTCCTTTTTGTACTATTTCCCGATTTCTTTGTAAACATTCCTTTGCAAATCTTATATATATAAGATGAGATCAGGCTCTTGAAGAGGGCAGAAACCATGGAGTGTAATTTATTTTAAGCTGTTTCCACAAAACACAATTTTTGATCCAGAGTAGTATTTGTATCTCCAAAAGGATCATTGGCAAATGTTTCAATGGAGACCACAGCCATAAAAACTACTGATGCTCTGGAATAATGTGATAGAAAAATAAAAAAAAAATCACACATCAGCTTGTTCGAAACAAAATCCAGAAGAGGTTTTGTATGTCTTGCAAAATCTCACTCTGTTGCACATAGCTTCTTGAAGTGTCTAAAAAGGAGGGAATGACATTACAATGGCTGCCAAGCAAACTTATCATTCAATAATACTGATGATGTTTTAACTAGGTTACAATGAAAACACAGATGATTCCCCATAATTGTCTAAATAGATTTTTTCATGAATAATTGAAGCTGAAAACAGTTCTAGGCAATATTGTTAACAACAATCAATAAGCTATACTTATTTCCAGGCTTCTTCATCCAGTTTAATTCTCTGACTTTAACAGAGATATTAAGTTAAAATGCGCTCTGCTTTCTTTCAGAGTACTGACATTTCAGTTTAGATCCATATGATATACAGCAGTGACCAAAAACCTGACATAGTAACAAATGGTTACTAGCTAGTAAAACAGAATTAGAATGTTCTCTCTTGCTCTGTCTTTTGGAGTAAGTTAGGATTCAGGTACAAGTAAGGATTTTACCCATTAAATGCTGTTCTATCTTGAGATTGAATTATGTACATGACTATGACTATGGTTTGTGAAATAGTTGCTTTGATACCAGACTTTAACATGCTATGATAAGTCAGGACTCAAAAGTGGGCTTATCTTGGTTTCTCTTCATTCAGAAGTAAAAGGAAAATAACTCATCAAACATAACAGAAAATACTGACAACTAATGGAAATGCACATCCAGGTTATTAAATTTGACATTTTTCTGGTAACAGAAAACCCCACCCCCCAACCCTACATAAAATATGGTTTACAAGTTGCAGGACATAAACTGGTGCCATTACAAAAGGAAGCTATTTGATCTAGAAGAAGTCTAGAAAGTTTCCATAAGGTAGAAGTTTCTATTCCACAAAACAAAAGCTTGTATTCCATAGAAATATAGTCAATACATTTTAAACATGTCAATGTATTCTTCTGTACAGCATATAATTCTCCTCCCAGTTCCATAGCTGTGGAATAAAAACAAGGCAACCAGTCCAGAAAAATCTATCAAAGAAGTTCTTAAAATGGCTGTTTTGGTTTCTAAAGCAGCTAAAAATTCTTTGGCAGAAAAAGAAGTCTGTTTAGATAAAGGGTATATGAAGGGTTAAAAATTGCTCTGTGGCATATTAAGAGGAATATAGAATATGAACTGTTCTTGTCTGCAAGCATCCTGGCACTTTATGAAACATCATGGTCCACTGACACACCTCAAGATCTGGCCTTCGCATTACATAATTTGTCTTCCTTGACCTTACTATTACACTCTATATATTTATTCATTACATATATACACATATGTAATGGTAAATAATAAACACTAACTCCTGATAAATACTGCAGCAGCAAAATGCACTGTGCTGCACAGAGCACAGGCAAAGCTGCTAAAAGCCTGGTTGGCTTCTGGCATTCTGGAATAGAGGATGTAAACAGACTCATTTCTTTTCTAGTTATAAGAAAATTTGGATGCAGAGTGAGCAAAAAAAAAATAGAAAACATTCTTCACTCTTCCCAAAGTGGCTATTTATTATTTTATAAAAAGGTGAAATTTCTGTGGGAGGCAAATCACATTTTTAACACATATACATCACCTTAGTCCTTGTAACTTCTTTTTCTTATAGGCTTATGCCTGAAGTATCAAGAGTGAATTGAGTAAGCAACATTTAGAAGCAAAAGGATGCTCAATGAGACTGCATGCAATTTTCAAGGAATGCAAATGACTTCTCTCTTACACTGAATGTTTGTAACCAGTTATTGAAGAAGATTTGAAGTGTGATTGCCTACCTCCTCTGCTCACAAAGCCACAGATTTTTAAATGCCCTCTTATATAAACTTCACTTACATGACTTGGACATTCTTCAAATGACTTCAAGAATGCATAAACAAGCCAGAAGGCTTGTTCCCTGTCTCAGTCAAAAAAGCATCAAGAAATAATAAAGTTATCACTGGAATTTGGAACATTTCCATTCACTTTAAGTAAGGTTTAATGCTTCTCTGTAGAAAAATCTTGATTTCTTAAGCAAGCCATATACGTATGTTTGTGTGTTTGCCTTATCCAGTGTCTAACCAATGTCTTTCAACAGCGATAACTGAAAGCATTACAAATAGCTGAACATTCAGCACTGAATTTATTTAAGCCCAGTTTCTGACAATGCCACAGAGAATTAAAAGATATACTGTTACAAACACAGGGAGATCTGCTAAATGGAGCAGATTTATGTTCTCTCATGCGAGTTCTATTCCATCTCAGCTGTATTAGTCATATGATCTGTTAATCAGTTTACAGCCTACCATTGCTCTGTCAAAAACTCATTTTCTACAATAGTATGTCTACACATGGAATCAAGTTTGAGTCATTACAGGTCTCACTCATTTCTTTCTGTAAAGATTTGCGTAAGTTGTTCTTAACATTTTAAATCAATGTAAGGTTAAAACCCCATAAAATAAGGAACAGTCTTTCAAGAAGCAGATAGAACAAAGTCAATTATTTGAATGAGCTGTAAGTTGTCATTTGGAGAGTTTCTTGTTTTATCCAGACCTCCCAATAAATCACTATGATCTCATTTTTTCAATTCTCACTTTGCATGTTTATTGAATGAAAACAATTTTTATGATGAAATTCAACATCTCTGGGTTAACCCATCCTAAGCATAAGGAATCATGTTGAAATGTTACAGCAGTGAGGTATGGACTTTATGCTAGATAGTAATAGAGCAAGAAACTGGAAAGTGTTATGGATTGTGAGACTAGAACTAAAATTCTTAATGGGGTCCTTCTATAAAGAAAGGACAAACTGACACTTCATCAACCCTTGACCCCCAACAAGTCTGAAAATAGTTCCGTTGATCAACTTGATGGTGAACAGGTAATGTGGATCAGTTTCAAGCATATTCAACTGGATTTGTTGATAACAAAGCATTGTCAAAAGAAAAATATCAGTTGGAAGGATAATTTAAAAAGGATCTTATTCCAAGTCTAAAACTAATGTGTCAGGTAGAAGGGGGGAGGAGTGGGCTGAATTGAAAATGATAGCTTTTTAAATAATGCAGAGTATTTTAGTTACATATCTGAACACCAGACCCCCAAAATTATTTTATCAAATCCAACCCTTTATTTGTATAAAAAAAGAAAAGTGAATCATCTTAAAAATATAATTTCAGCATTCAAATAGAATAGCTAGATCACTGCTCAGCTTCTGTTCAGACCCTAGTAAATGAAGCTGCAGAGCTGCAGCTCTCTCCAGTAAGAGGTAGTTTTTTGGATGCAGACTAGCCTCTCATAAAGCAAGAACCAGGCAGAATCATAGCCTTTCTTAGCCTTCAACTATTAATCAACCAGAAGAGGTCTGTGTGTACTGAAAGGAGGCAGGCAAGAAGATGAGACTGAAGTGCAGTTTCTTTCTATAAAATAACGTATGATAGTTCATGTTCACAACACCAAGATGGTAGGGGGGACCAAAACAAAACCAAGAATTCTTCATCTGCAGCGATACCCCTCTGTATTACTGCCAAAATACTCATTAGAATCTATAGACAGAAACATATTTTTGTGATATGCAAAATACTCCACAGAAATTAATGAATCAATCAAACAAAACAAAAAAATGTGTAAACAGTCTACCCTGCATCTGCAGAAACTGAGACTAAGAGGTTCTCTTACCATCAGGAACATAAGGAATCAATAACAGAATTCAGATACACAGATTTATTAATTATGGTCTTTTACTAGTCTTATGCTTGCCTCGGAATAAGGTTATTTTGATGTAGGTGTACCTGCCGTCAGCTCAGATCTGCTGGATGAAACCTGTGCTCCCTTCCTTTTGACAAGTGTTATGGTGTACAGTCCACATTGCTTCATTAATTTACTATAACAGGAGCATTATACTGAAAATCATCTCAGATGACCTAATTCAGAAGAACCTAATTTAGAGTACTTATCTGCCCCTTTATATTCTTCCTAAATTCTCCTCAGTAGTCTCTAACTACTGACATTTTTAATCTGTGTAATTTGTGAGTCTCTTAAGGTAAAATGACACTTATCTTAACACTGCATACGCTATGTGGATGACCTGCCTGAAGACCCTGGCAAAGGCAGGGACAAGAGCAATGAAGAGACGTGCTTTCTCTTTTGGGTAATTACTCTTTGTTCCAAGAATTCCTCAGGTTTTCATAGCAGGAGACTTTTGCATTACCCCTTCAGCCCCTCTGATATTCATGCAAGAGCATGAAGCGCTACCAGCACTCTCACCCTTTGGCTAGGGAGCTGTTCCTATTCTTTGAAATTATTTGGAAAGGTTACTATATCTGCTTATTTACCTGTGGTATCTCTCTATGGATCCTGATATTTATGCATATCTAACCACCCTAAGAATGCTTTCTTTATTTATGAGAATGCAAAAAAGCAAAACTAACCACCAAACTGCTGATTCAAACTCCAGTCTTAAGAGCCTACAATCTGCTTATTTTTTAACCCACAAGGCCTACTATTGCTGTCTTGAGGAGGTTGCACATATATTCATTGGGTACACTATAGAATTCAATCTAAAAATTTAACAGTCACATTGCAAGACTGGTCATTCATAGCTGTTACATATCTCTTCTGTCAGCATACAACTTAATAGAGTTTAAGGAAAATAGATGGAAACAGCACATGCTTAAATCTGACTTGTTCATTGTGATTGAGAACATCTAACCCAGAAATCATATATAGAACTTTGTGCATTAGTGAACTAACTCAGTAGTTAAACAGTTGCAATTAAACTACTTTGTAATGTACAGAAGACCACTGCCTTGGATTAGCTGAGAAGAAAATGTAAATTCCTAGCAAGCTAGGATAAGTAATTTTTTGGAGAGAAAAGTCATCTTCACTGCGTTGCACTTTGTTTAATATAATTAAACAAAACAAACAAAAAATACCCCTCAAATTTCTTTCATATATTAATTTTAATTCTCCAACTGTACTGATCTGAGCCTTGGAATGGGCAACGCACTGCCCTGAATTAGATCTCTCAGACAGAGTTTACCATGAACTCTGTGACCACGTGTGCACTACATCACTGTACAGCTTTGATTTTTTTTCTTTCTTAAGGGTTTGGGGGATTTTTTTTTTAACTACATACAAAAATTCCCAGTGAAATGTTTACAGTAAGAGAACAACTTTATAAGGACAAAGTAAACCCTTTGGATTCCATTCCTTTGCATATAGATTTTTAGTATTTTCTAAAATCCAGTAAACAAATAGTTTTATCAAACTTCTAGAACAACAAGTTATAAAAAGGAAAGTTTTTGATAAAGTGGTCTTCCAGTTGATAAATGGTAGTAATCATCTGTGATATTTGCATTTGAAAAATACCACAAGCACCAATGACTGCAAGTACTGTTGACCACAACATATAATTGGATGAGTAGATGCACACAGATAGAAACCATGCTTAACACCTGAAATGACATTAATTTGTAAGGATGGTAGATATTAAATATGTTTCTAAATTTTCTGGAAAAACTTTATTAAATAAAAACCCTCTGCTGTCTTTGCTTCAATATAGTGACAATTGTGATACCCAAATTTGTACCTGAAAGCTAGAATCTCTGTTACCAACCTAAGTGAATGACAAATGAGAAAAACAAAACCAGTGTAACAACCTTCTTAGGTGCCAAAGAATTTTTATACTTCAGAGCTGTAATGGTCTCACAAGGCAGAAGCTATTATACTACAACCTTCCTGGATTTTCACAATACTACAATTAAAGGAAAATTTAGAATTTTCAGTTCTCATTGATGCTTGAGTGAATTGGGAGATATTCTGAGCTATGAGTATTCTCCTACTGTGCAACACTCTAGAACCTCAGTACTTTACCTGAGATTTGCTAAGTGTTTTCACAGCAATATATAGTCATTATGGTAATGTGCTGACATCACTGCAGGGTCAGTCAAATGGTATAGTGATAGAAACCCTTTATACAACTCTCCAAGTTGTGTATGTTCTCCTGAAAGAACTGTCACTTATCTTGCATCACGGCTTTTTTTTTTTTTGAGATGACAGCTAATTCAATTCATAATCATAATTTCCATTATATCCCTTACAAAAGGATTTGTGATGAATAAAACATGTTTTAAATCTTAAATTCTACTTTTCATTCTTCTTAGTGCTTTTAGACTTAACAGCATTCTCTCACTACTTTTCTCACTATGTTGCTTTAGGTAAGATTTAGCACTGACTTTTAGAATATTTGTATGTGCAAAGTAACCTTACATTTTCAATTGCCAGATCACAGTTGTGTATTCACTAAAGAAAGACATCTATTTTATATAATCACCAACAGGAAACAAGTATAGTGTCACCTTCTCTGTGAAAAATAACTACAACTTTACAGACAGTTTATTTTCACATCAGAAAGCAATTATGTTACACCAATGAACGTTTTTAGGCATAAGAGTTCCTGTCAGCCAGGGGTTAACAACAGTATTAAGATGCTGGTACTAATATTAAACCTTTTTGGATCAACACATTTTAAAAAAATCTTATTTCTAACTAGGCTGCATTGAAATTAGAAACGCAACAGAATGTTTTAAGATATTTCAAGACTAATGAACAATCAAACAAGCATTAAGTGTTTAAATACATTTTTACTAGACATTATAAGACAACTATCAGTGTCCTTAGTTTAAGGACACAAAGCTTTGTGTTCTATTTCACTTATTACATGTGAGCTGAAAAAAAAATTAATAAGTGCAAAAGGAGCTAGGTGACAAAATAAAGGTGAGGGCTAAAGAATACAGTCATATTTTTATATCTATATAATTCTTCCTCTTAAAGCAAAATGAACCATCAATCTCATAGTAAGAAATTAGTTTCAGCTACTATTGGCGTCAGAAATTGCAGAAGGAAAAATACTAATGTTATATTCTTGAACCTAAAATGATGGACAAAAATGTATGAAATAGTTATGGTGCTTTTGTAGGTGGTGGCTTGGAGAAGGTACATAATAGAGGGTATTCTAAGACACGGATTTAGCTGTGGAACAGAATCAAGCAGTAGTCTAAGCAAGCTGCCTCTTCAAAAGAAAGCTGCAGGGTGTTCATCTTGGAATTAATCTAGACCCAGAAATACATAAGCATCTGTAAAGCTCAATTTATTAATTATCCCATCACAAATTACGAGAAAGGTACTGATATAAACAAACAAAACATTCTATTTTCACTGTGTATTAATATAATTAGTTTATTTATATTTTTGTATCAATTTAAACATACCAACTCATTGAAAAATCCAACACCATACTGTCTAACTCAACTTATACTGTGAAGTTACCAACCTTACAAAATAACCTCCCCCAGTTCTAAATGAAGTGTTAATTCCAGAAGCCCAGACAGTTTCATCAACATTATAGCATTAGAAAGCAAATCAGTTACAAGTCAATGCATTGCATTAGCAAGAACAGCGGGAGGTACATTCAGAATGAAAATAAGCAAAGGAAACAAAGGAAACAGAAAACTGTATGTGGACTAGACAGAAATAAAAAGAGCATACATACCTGGATTAGATTCTTCTTAAAAATAAAATACAAATTACATACCACCATCTTTACATTATTTTCCATTTATGCAGAAATACTGTACACAAATCCATTACTATTTTGCCATTCCTCCTTCAGCCTTAAATGATACAACATGAGGCTGCTTCCCAGTGATTCAAGTCAAGTGCAGTCAGGCATGCTGCTAGTCTGCAACGGTATCTGTTCTAAATTCCACGGTATTCCCTAGGCAGCATTAAATGGGGATTTTTTTCCTCCCTCTCCCATTTTTTTTTCCCCTCCTACAACTTGTGCTAACAGCTAAGAGTAATCGTGATGTTAGCTACTAATTCATTCTGCAGCTCACGGTTATTTCTCCTCTGTAATAGCAGGGCAGGAGTCAGTGTCCTACTCCGGTTCAAAAACAACATCAACACGAGAGAACAGTAATCATCCTGGTGCTTTATGTGCCGGGAACTTCCCCCGCTGCTGTTTTCTCCTGCCACCGCTCTCGAATGCAGCACCCGCTGCAATAGGCACAGCCCTCCTGCGTGGCAGGCAGCCCCTCTGCTCGCAGAGCCACTCAGGCTCACGGAGCAGCCTCGCTCACAGGAACAACACATGCAGTGCGTCGGGGGAGCTGCCAGGTGCGCATCCGTGCCCGCAAGGAGAACAGCGGGAGATAGCATCTCTCGCTTGCCAGGGCCGTGTTCCACCTTAACCTTTTATTTATCAGTCTGACATTACCCAGAGAAACGACAGCGTGGCTATGTCTTACAGCAGTGCTTTCATCAACAGCTGGTAATTTTTTGTAATGAATCTGCTAAATACCCTTCATAACTACTATCATTCCATTATGATTTAAGGGTGCTCCACATAATAAGAAATGTATTACTCACTTTCCACGAAAAGCTTTTATGTCCCCAATTAATACCTAGGGAGTAGGACTCAGTCATTTATTTACTGCAATTCAAATAGCAGAATGGATTACTATTGTGCATGCAGTCAAATTATCCTGCACAGAATACATCAGGTGTTTTTTTCAAATGTTAACAGGTTTAGTAGTCTAAGGCCTTGCAGCCTTACATGTATTGAAAACATATTTAAAACTGACAAATGAAGAACTAGAGAAATGCATCCAGAATAAGCCTATATAAAACCATTCTACAAAGTATACACACAACCAAAGTGTAAATGTTTCACAAAACGTGTACAAGCATAAACGCACAGGTATGCGATTATCCTCTTTAATCCTGGGAGATAGCATGACTGGAATACCACAGTGAATATTAAAGTATGTATCCTTTCCATATAAAAATTAAACCCTCAAACTTTGGATAGTCTGTAAGAACTGACACTTGTAACAGAGAAGCTTGTAATTCAGTCACTTTCTTCAAATGGTACCTTGAGTAAAAGGCAGCACTTAAGAGTGTTTAACCATTTCTCATAATAATTAAAATATTGGTTGTAGCTTTCACCTTCTGCAATCCTTGCACTATTGTTAGTATTGTCATCCTGCAACACTATTTTACATACAATTTATAAATAGAAAAGTTCTTTGAATTCTTATAATTTAAAGTCTGTCCACTGAAAATATTTCAGTAATTTCCAACACTACTTTTGTGTAATAAACCCAGCACTAAATAACATACAACTACTTTAAATGTTATTTGACTATTTCTACTGTGTAATTCTTATACTGAAATAGTGATAGCAGTAAACTGATAGAACGACTTTGAAGTAATTTGTATTTCATGATGGATTTCGGCCTGAAAGTTGGAAAAGCTGTCACGTAACAAAGCTACATTTCTCCCACACATCACTTCCCCAGTTTGCTTAGGCGATGGTTATTTCTCCCCGTCTATCAAAGACGGGCAGTAAGTGTCAATTCTTAAATCCAATCAGTCAATTAGCAGCCTCCCGGGCCAGCCGGGGCTCGGCCGCTCCCCGCGCGCCCCCTGCCGGCCGCTCCCCGCAGCCCTTGGGGGGCACGCTCAGGTTTTGCGGGCGCTCTTCTCCGGAAAGGATTTTGTTCTCTCCCCACTGATTGTGTTTACTAGTAAAGCTCAACGCCGCCTTATAAAAAGAAAAGTTTGCCATAAAAAGGGGGAAAAGAAAATAACTGCTCTTGTATTTTTCATAATGCAGCTGTGAGCTGCTTTAAATTTTACTTCAGATGACTGTGAAAAATGCTTTGGAAATTCTGAAGTCAAGGCGGCTAAAGCTACTTCTTATTCCACGTTAAAACTTTTCCAGATTTTGTTTTAAATAAATTGCTAATTTTATAAAATAATTCAGTTTGAATTCTATTAATTGAAATAAAATCACATTTAAGCTGGTTTTTTTTCCAATAGCAATTAAGGGAACAAGCAACCAATGTGAAAACACGACTGTTTCTTGCCAGCTGCAATTTAATCAAAATTTGATCCTGATTTCAGACAGGATCATAAGATGGGATCATAGCTGAAAAGCAAATACAAGGGCAAAAGCTCAACTTAAGAACAAATCAAGAAACATTTTTTTTTCTTTTTTTTCTTTTTTTTTTTTTTTTACCCAGGAGGGAAAAGTGAGCTTTCTTCCCATTCAGATTTATCAAGCACTGAAAGAAATGCAATGTACGTGAAGTGGTTAAGAACAATATATGTTACTTCTGAAATTTAATTCCCCGTTGTGTTCTTTCCTTATGACTACTTCGTTCATTCTTATTCACAAGGAATGTGTTCATTCTAGAAACTGTTCTAGATTTTTTTTGCCTAAGAAAGTAGAATCCTTGCTAAAACATTTTTTTAATGAAGAATCTGACTCAGTTGCCACTTTCACGTGGGGAGCTGGTTTTAGGTTGCCTTTATCTCAAGCCTCAGGTTCTCCTCACTCTTACCACCCTCTGTTTCTCTGCCCCATCCCACTGGGGGAGAATACATGAGCAGCTCTGTGGGGTTTAGTTGCTGGCTGGGGTTAAACCACAAAAACAGGGTAAAATTCATTGAAACAGAAGTGACACAGTGGAAGAGTTACAGCATCTCCATTCAATACAACCCCGAACCATTTACTTGAACTCAAGTATATATTTAACAGTGCTACTGAAGGTGCTAATTAAGAGCCATCTCAAGATTTGTCAGAAGTGGCATAGGAAGATTTTGAAAAAGACTGCACCACTTAAGTTGAAAAAAAATAGTTATTTAGTAGTGAATTAAAACATTCAACCCTGCCAATCTGAAAACAGGTAAAGAGAGTATATCACAAGAAAGATCCATAGTGATGAAGTAAGAACTCTACACCAGATGCTGTAAGGATTTGACAAAATAAGTGAATGCAACAACTGTGAAATTACATCTTTTATAATAAATCTGGAAGCAAGGTAATTTACTCTCCTGGATCTTTTTTCCCCGTAGCCTTCTCCCTCTAGCTACTGCTTAGACCCCTTCAATATAATTCATTAGCTTTTCAGTGTGACATGTCATTCTTTGTGCTAGGATTCAGAGTTCATCAGTGCTCCATTCTTGGATGCTCTCTGCTCTCTCTGCTATCCTAGATCTCCCACTGAAATGATTGCTGGTTATCTGAGTATTTCTCTCTCCTCACCCTAGGGCTTCTTTTCCCTTTCTTGCACTGTGAGAGGTTCTCTGCCAATCCTTACAACTAACAGCCTCAATTCTCTCTGTAATGTGATGGTTTCTTGCCTTCACAATACCCTTTATCATCACTACATTCCAAAAAGCAGATTTTGCCTTCGCAGAATGGCACCCATAAGGAACAGCCCAGATGATTTATACTAACTGGCTTATTTTTCCAGGTTTATGTGAAACATCCATTATCACTTATAAACTTTCTCTGATGAGAACCCTGTTGAGTTTCAGTCTTCTGAAGCATTTTTTAAGCATTCCCTCAAATGCTCACAAAACACTCTATAATTCAATTACAAATATGCACCAAGAGCTGTATAATTCTATAACACATTGAATTAGCCATACGTTACCAATGAAACCAATAATAAATAATTTAACATCAGTCCAGAAACAACCTGCAAAATGCTAAAACATGATTACTTGAAACAGCAGAAAGAGGAAAAAAATGTTTTGATGGTGCCCTTTTGAACCCTGAAGCAAAGAAGAGAACTGAATTGTGGAGGAGAGCATTCCTGTTTGTTGATTTTCTATAAAAAGAGTTAAAAGCAAAAGCTTAGATTTTTTTACCCTCTATTGTGAATTATTATATCTCACTTTTTGAAGAGAAAAGCAGTGATAATTTTTTTCTGACCTTGCCTAACAGAATTCTCAATGATACAGCAGCTTAAAGATTTCTCCCAGGGTCCATAACACTTAATACCTTCAATTAATTAAAGAAACCAATTTTCAACCTTCGCCTTGATTTAAGGCAGGTAGGGGAGGGAGTAAATCATAGAATATATAAACTCACAATACCATAGGAAGATCTAAGTTAAAGTAAGTCTTCAAGGAAGTTAACTGCAACCCTGTTCAGATAAAAAGACATCTCCATTTTATTTTCTTCACAATTCTATCAAATTTTGAAACATTTTCTCCCTGAGAAACTATCAGAGGATGCCATTCCAGAGGAGAAAAAGGTTTACCTGAAATTTTAGGAAATAGAAGAAACAAACCCATTTTTATCAGAATTGATGTGTAACATGAACTTCTGTATTTATCAGTGTATCTCCTTTTGTCAAAATAACCTTTCTAAACACCACTTTTTGAAAGCCTTAAGGCAACTGTGAAACTGTTGGTTCAAACTGTTGGTCCAATTGCCCCATACTGACCTTTCTGCCTTCTTCATATAAACTCAGAGTTCAGACACAAGATAGTCAAAATCATTTGTATTACAGAAGTAGGACTGCTCAATACAACCAATCAGTAATTTTCTTCAGATACCATATATTAAAAAATGTGATTTATAAAGCAAAGACATCCCAGAAATTCCTTTAAGTTATTAGGTGTATTTTGAGCTTCCTCATGCACCAATTGACATTCAAATCATTGTCAAAATATCTACAGCTTGGCAAATATGCACTAATGCTGAACTCATTTAGTTGAAAAGAAAGTGTGCTTCATTTCTGTTTTCAAATTGTCAGATTGTCACTTTTTGTTTAAATATTTAGTCTTTGAAATAAATTCACAAAACTAAAGAAAGCAGCTTCTCTGCTGACAGTCATTTCACCAATCAAAATGCTGATTTCCACTTGCAGATAATAATTACTTGTTAGTTGAATCAGGATACAAAATACCTATTAATAATACTTCACGAAAAGGAAATACTTGGGTTTCTTCCACTTCATGATACACTTGCATTACTTGGAATACAAGCTTAAATTTTTTTTCCACTGAAAGATTGCTTTTTTAAAAAAGAAAAAAATTCTTTGGATTCACTGAAATCTTTTAAAGAGAAAGCTAGTATTAATCTCATAGCCCCATGGCTCCTAAACAAAGAATGATTTCTGCTTTCCCAGCCTTAAATTCCCACTGCTGTCATTGTGTAATATCTGCTTTAGCATTAGTTTATCAAGTTTTGTTTCTGAATAAGACAGTAAATCAATAGAGATGACAAAACTAAGCTGTTGATAACTTCTCTGTTAGTGAGCATTCTCATACTGAGCATCACCACTGCATCCATCATGTAATTCACCACAAATCAAAAAAAAAAAAAACCAGCATTACAACAATCCACAGTGAATATTTAATTCTACCTAATATTTTTTAAATTTTGGAACACACCAATATAGTTAATTTATTGAATAATTAGTGATCTATGGAAGTGTTGTGCTCATTCTGCAAAGTTAGGAAGAAAACATGTTGGGAAGATTCACCAAGGCAGATTTGTGCCACTCTGACTGCTGATATCCAGATTGTAAAACCGTAAAATATAGTGCCACTATGTCACTATTTTATTTGTCTCCAACACTCATTATTGTCAATAAATACAGTTGTGGAATGATACAAAGGGTAGCTTACATGAGTAGTGTCCTGCTTAATGTTAGCCTTAGGAATGAAATACTATGCTTTGTATTTGATAAAAAGCATATCTGCCTCAGAGAGGTGGCATTTATTTATTCGAATATATTTCAGCAGCAAACAGTCTCTACTTCACTAAGGATTAGTAGCTAAAGATATAATCAAAGTGACATATACAACTGGGGTAAGAGGGGAGAGAGGAGAGAACACATTTGATTGTACTCATGGCTGACACTAAGTTAAAAGAAAAAACTCTCCAAGCACATCTTTTCATAATTGTCAGTACTTCAGAACACTTATTTCAAAGCTGTTAGGAAAGTAATGCAAATAAAAAAAAACAAGCCTCACTGTTCACTGCTCCTGGAATACAGTGAACACGAAACTGAAAACCAGACACTGAGACTGGATTATTTTAAAAGAATTGTGGTTTAGATTTTTGTTTTAATCAATTAGCAGATGCACAATCAGAGGACTGTATCTAGTTCTGCATTGTCGTTTTAAAAGCTATTATTTGCTGATATTAGGTTTTACCTTAAATTCTTAATTTCTCTCCCCTCTCAAAGAGGGGAAGAGTTCCCCAAAGCTTTTATCTTAGCACTGTTAGATCTTACATAATTGCAAGAAGGTTTAAATATTACTATTTCAAATATGCACCAAGGCAATTTGTTATCTAGAAAGAAACATTCTCCAAAACAGTTTGGCACTTTTCCTATCTAGTCAATGTTTGAGTAAATATTCATCAGCTACAATGCCTCTGGTGAACCACTGGGCTGTCACCTCATATTTGATCAGAACAGACTAATTCAATTTCATATTTCCATAGATTATCATTAAAAGCATACATTCCAAATAGCATTACTGGAACCTAAGCCAATATATTTTCTATTACAGTAAGAATTCATGTTTGTTCCACCTGTGAGGAAATATCTTAAGGCCATCAACCTGAGAAAACTACACTCCCCTTCCCCCTGGTCCAGGCTAAACCCACTTCCCTAAACCTCCAAGAATAGTTGAAAACGAACAAAAAAAACCAAACCAAAACAAAAAAAAACCCCAAAATTGTTACTCCTCTGTTCTTAAAGGCTTCCAGGGATTGATTCCTTACATGTGCCTGCTCTGATGCCTAAAAATCTCCCTCACAGTAACTAAAGGTTATTTTTCCAGCCCCTTATGGATAGAGACAGTTCCCTCCATGTGTTAGTATTATCTTCAGCAGTTACCTACATATAGAAAAGGCTTTCTGTGGAAAACGATTTAATTTATCTATTTGTTTGCCTCCATTATAAGGCTCTGTGAGTACTGTATCATCTTCAAAATATGTCAGGATTGTTTAGTCTTCTGATCTTATTGTGCTGCATAGGGTTTCTTTTTAGTGATGGCCTTTTATAGCTTCAATAATACTTGCAAGTGTAAAGTTTATTTTGATTAGGATTGGCAGAGATTCATCCTTCATGTGTCTCGGAGTTTCTGGGCAAAGAATGGCACTTAATGTCACATCAATTGTGCTATCTCATCATTGATTTAATACCAATGGACTGTTTCTGAAAAACTGTTTATCTTCAGAAAGAAAAGACAAAGCAAAAAGTCCAAAGCAACCCACAAAGTTGAAGCATAAAGGACTAAAGACATAACTGTATTTCAGGGACAATAACATTATCAGAAGAAAAACCTCATCCAAATTAATTTGTAATGAAATAAAATGAAATAGTAGTAACTCAGGAATTAAATTACCCTTTTAAATATTTATAGAAATTTTCCTCTTCAAAAAGAGTTTCACATGATGTATATGTTTACATCTCCCATCCACCTGATCTGAAAATTCTTAAAAGTCTCACAATAACTTTGCCACCGTCTTTCAGCCCCATATTGATGCTAGATTAGCTGCTGAGCAATCTGCTCTTATTTCAGTGCACCAAGATATTTTGACTACTTTGCTACAAAAAATTAATGGCACAGTGACAGCCCAAGATTCCAGCTCATGCATATTAACTTACTTTACCATCTTCTAATTCCTGACCTCAAAATTCCTTTGAAGAACAGCAGTAGGAAGAAACAAAATTTTAATATTGCTTTATTCAAATACTTTTTAACATCTGAACAAAATTCAGCTGATTCATCATGGCAAAGTCGCTGACTGTATGGCATTAGTTATTTGGTTTTAAACTCCAAAATAAGTTTACCCCACTGGCAATTAAGCACACACTGAAGGAAAACCCTTCACAGAAGAAATTATCTTAAGGCTATTGAAACCTCTGTCTGCAAGAAAAAAACTGGATTATTTGACTTGTCTGACCATTGCATTTGATTAGAGACCAGAATTCTTCCTGCCTGTCTTCTCCAGTGAGCCACCATACAGCAGAAAAAAAGGAAAAGATCAAACCAGTGACAGAATTGGATGCAGAAACTGAGATCACGTGAATCAGGTAAGTACTCTTCCCATAACACCCCAGTATAAACAGATTTCACCCACCACTCTTTTCACACAGGCAGTGTCTATGAATGATCATAAAGACATTAGAAGTCAGTAAAAAAGAAATAGGACTTGGTCCCCAAAAAGGCAGGAAAAAACCCACTCAAAATGAACAGATGAAGGTGGTGCATTTTTAGATGGGATTTGACTCATATTTACACTTACCAAGTTTGGCTGTGACATAAAAGCACAGAACTTACATTTTAAAGCACACTACCTGAGAAGCAGCATTTCCAAAAAGCCTACACACAAATAAAACAGGAAATCTGTGACTCTTTAATTTCTCATAGGTCACCATATACACTAAAGACATAATAGCTCTGTTTCTCAGAAGTTATCAACAACAGTTTTGAACTACAGTCAATGCTGGAAGACTCAGCAAAAACTAATGACATCTGAATTCCCAAGCACTGATGTGAGGTAGTGGTTCACACAGTTTAACAGCAACAGTGAGAAAGCAAAAACTTGTCTGTTTACGTGGTCAATAATGACACCAAGTGATCATATCAACTTCCCTTAATTATCCCATCTAATAAATATGTCCCATGTTGAGGCAGTGGTATCATTTTCTAGGAAAAAAAATGTTCTTTTAACAATTTTTATTAAATATCAACGAAGCACTGATCCTCCTCAGTATTAAAAATTATTTAGAAAAAGATGTCTGATGTCATGGTATCTGGATTAATATGCAACATCTGTAAGATGGCCAAACTGCAATCACTTCTCTGAGACTAAAGAAAGTCTCAAAATCTCATCCTCTTTCTGTTTCAGAACAAAAAAATCCTGAGGTGAGGGAACCACACAAACTAAAAACCAATGGAAGGAATTGTCTTAACTACCAGAAATTCAGCAGTTACATCCTGCTTACATGAAGTCAAATTCTTCTTGACACTGAAAAACTTTTCAAAATTACAGTGATATATCAGTAGTTTTAAGAGTAGTTCTTACCTTCTGAATAGCCCTGGCCCATCGTGCTTTTGCAAAATTACCTCCATTACCTTGGTCTGTATTTCTCCTGAAGAAAAGGAGGGGAAAAAAAGAAGTACTCAGAACAGAAAAGTATTAAAATAAACAATTAAAAGAAATCCAATAAATCTATGAATGAGTGGATCAAAGTGAGATTCATCACTAACTCACAATATCACCTTTGGATTACAGGGGGTTCTGGTAAAGCTAATAGTTTACTGGCTTGAAAAGACATGACCCCTGTTCCTCATATTATCAAGGTATAAAAGAATATTAACAAAGGAATACATTTGACAATTATAATGGCTCATAAATCAGGATTAGAAGGTCTTTAACATCAAATGGCAGGAGGAGAGGCAGAAAACAACAAAATCCAAACCACCAAGACAGTGAAAATAAAGGAAACCTTTGAATTTCCTCAGTGAAAGCATATCCTTGTGAGACAGAGACACTGTCTCCAAGTCTTTGCCAACTGCACTAAAGGAGTTACTGAGAAGCCACATAACATTAAAACAATACTCCCTCCCCCCAGAAAAGTACCACCAAACAAAAACTAACATTTACTCCAACCAATCTTTGAAATAGAGTCTGTTGCATATTTGCAATGCTTCATAGTCCAATTATAATTAGGGCTCATTATTCAGCTGTTTCACCACACCTGTGAAGAATGTTGGTTTAAACTGAAAAATACTAATTCCATTAATGGATGCTAAGCACAGGTTAAAATAATTAGTGTAGACTCCACCATTCCTGCAAGATTCTAAGTAATTCAAAAGCCACTGCCTTGTACAATACAGTTAAGTTGTAAAATAAAAAGGTACACTGTAAAATTCTACACATATAATTTACAGAGGGCAGTAGAAGCCTGTTTACTAAGTCAAGTTTTTGCAGCATATTTATATTATACTTCAGTGCCATCCCTTGGTCTACCCATTACTATTTAATTATCTTGGACTTTTGGAACAGTGCTCTTTTATTTGAGGAGAAAAATGTTCCCTCTGATGCACACAGCTGAGTGCACATGATGCAAACTAAGTATGAAGATGCTTGTCTTCCCCTGCCCTCATCTCTCAGGCTGCATGCTTGCAGGTTCAGCCTTCTTCCTCTTCAGAGCTGTTTTTTGGTTGTTTTTTTTTTTGTTTTCAGGTAAATCAACTAAGTGATACTATTAATTGGTCCACCTCATCCTGCAGCTGTTAACTAGACTGGAAATACTGGGTAACAATTAACCTTAAGGTCAGATGGACATTGGGTTGTCAGCATTGATCCAGAGGGAACAGAAAGAAACAACTTTCTCTGCCTTAACTATAAGAAGGGAAAAGAGTATTCTTAAGTTTTGAGGCATAATATACAGAGGGGGACAAAAACTGGTTTAACTGGTTTGCAGTACTTTTAGGAAGTCACCAATCTGTGATCAGACTGCTGAGCAGAGCAGTCAGATCAGGAGTTGAACACGCTTCTTGTACTGCTGAGAAACAGCAGAGCCAGCCACAGTTTCTACATGTCCATCTCCTGCTGACACAGTGATGCATCCAGTTTGTACAAATGGTTGTTAATTTTCTATTCAGATCTTGTGAAACTAATTAGTTACCTGTCAGAAAACACTTTTCAATACTGAACAAAGCTTCCGATGATGAGCTTTATAGGAATTCTGGGTAACAAAGCCCACCAGATACTGCTGGGCATGGCCAGTCCTGCTAACTGAGCTGTGCACAAGGAACCTATGTGCTAGGCAAATGTGTTACTATAATTTTTTGAAACAACATAAACAACAGCAGATTAGGGAACTTCACATGGGCATTAAGCCAGAAAACAAGGGAATCATGCTGGATAATCAGAAGATTATTGCCAGTGATTGGACAACAAAGTTTAAAAACAAATGACAAATGCCTTAAAAGTGCTTAAAAACCATACTGATTCCCCACCCTTAAAATATAATGCCCAGCTGTGGTCTCTGATGCTGTGCAGGTCACAAGAACAACAAGACGAGGAGAACTACAAGAGACTCAGGAGAAGCATAAGAATATTCAGATCTGGTGAGCTTAGCAAACAGCCCAGGTGAAAGTTTTGATGCACCATGCATCAAACTCAGTGGGCTTTCACATCTCTTAGCCAGAAGGATCAAAATAACCAATCTTGTTGCAGTGATTTACCAACCAATGACAGGTATGTACAAAGGAATGCATAGGCTAGATGAACACAAGGGCTCTTCAGTCTGGTTTATCAAAAGCTAAGGATTTTTAATAGAAAACAAAAATTACATTGACACTTCTATTTAATAAATGTTTTCCCTCTTAATTTTGCTGGCCAAATACATTAAAATTGCTCTAGCATTGCAGTGATGATTTGCATTTTCATGGCACATCTTGTAAAATTAATCTCACAACAGACTTCATTGTAAGGCAGTTAATTATAGAGCAGTTGCTGTGTGGCCACATACAGACAAAAAGATGACATCTTCTGAATGTTTATTTGTTATTAATAGGCAATACTGAACATCTGCATTCATTTCTAAGTATTCATCACTAATGTCAATTTCATCAGCTACGAATATAACTGGAAACAAACTGTGGAAGAAAAATTGAAATAATTACACTTTATTATGACATTTTTTATTTGGCAGTTTCCACTCCCCACTGGCAACAGTCAGGATGAAACTAACATCATGTGCTTAATTCAATCACCAATGGATGTATCAAGCAGACTATATACACTACCACAATAATCTTTGGGGGTTTTTTTCTCTTTTAAATGTGCTTTTTAACATATTCCAGTAATGCTCATTCCTGTACAAATATGGGATAAGGTTGATGACAATTTTGAGTTTTATTCTGCATTCTTTTATTGTTCAGGAGGGGGACCGAAAAGAATTAAGACAGATGAATAACAGTTTCTCTGTTTATTTAGAATACTAAGAATGGTACTTTCAAGTGTATCACTCCCAGCACTGTAACTTTTGAAACATGCACAATTTGACCTGCATTGGAAGTCAGTTTGTAACATATGTCAAACTTTTTTTGTAAGGATTTACACATTTTTTACTCATTTAAAGTGCAGCAGCACAAGTTCTTTGGGAGTATCTCTGTTGGTGCAGTTGCTACCACGGTCTTGCACAGCAGGCAAGAGCCACATTAGCAATATTACATACACCTGGGCTTCACAAGCCTGTGCTTGTTCCAGCAACGGTCATTAGCTGGACCTGATTGCACTGAAATAATTTCCAGCTGAAAACACGGAGCTTTACATCACTGGCTTTCAAATCAATTCATGCACTTGGTAGAAGGATACACTATTCTTGTTGGAAAATATGTCTGGGATATGGAACTATAGAACTGGTATCCCATCAAGGATTATTGGACTACAAAATTATAATTCAATTTAAAGTTTTTCATAGGCCTCAATTATACAGTATAGATAAAAGCATAATTACAACATTAAAAAGCTGTGCAATAAGTAGCAGTTTAGTAAGACACTGAGAACTGTAGGCAGTACTCGTCCATCTTAGCCATAATCACATTTAAAGGAAATTAATGATGTGGTAAAATTGCAAAGGAAAATTAAGTGATCTAGGCATTCCACAGTTAACTTATACCACAGTAAGATTTACTTTTTTTAAGCCTTGCATAGATTAACACAATTTAGCATTACTCAACTGCCTCATATAGCTATTTTTGTGTGGCAAAAGAAGGCAGAGTTTCCTCCAGGTTACTTTTCTGGTAGGCCTAAATCTATGGCTATACACAGGTTCCCTTTTACAGATGTTCAAGTTGCTCCTGAAAATTTAGTTCTAAAACTAACCGGGCAGAGAACAAAACTTACTATAGGTCAGCAACTAGTTACTCATCCCTACAGTAAAATTTTAGTTTTAAATCTGAGTACACATTTTTCTTTTCCATTTGCTTTCTTACTGTCAAAAATAGTAAGTTTCAGTAGCTATATTATCATCTTAAATCATACATTTATATTACTGCTGGCTTTTACTTCAATTAGGTTACAGTTCTGAGTTCTTGGTGTTTTTTAGAAGTAAAATTACAAGTTCCTAGTTTCTTTGGGACAATTCTTTGGGACAAGGCACTAAATTTTATTAGTCTGTATTTTGAGAACAACATTACTACAGTAATAAAACAAAATTTTCTGATTTCTTAGAGATAACCTTGTTTAAGTGCCTAAAACACATAGCAATAGCATCTGTTTTCTAGCCATTCAGATTCAAAAATTTAGCAACGCATGAATAAAAACTAAAACATGCTTACATATCTGCTTTAGTTGTTTTTCCTCCAGCACTCTTTTACAGGTTACTTATCTAAACATTAAGAACTTAAGTCTTTTATAAGAGCGACATCTTTTGACTCACCTATAGAGCAAATGAATAAAGTCTGAAGGTACACATTTATCCTCATAACAGATCTCATATTTTTTTTCCCATTTCAAATTTTTCCTCCAGTTCTTCACAAGATTTTCATAGGTATAATTCATATTGATGTTGATTTTCTGTCTTACTGAAGAAAGAGGTCTGTCCCTGCTTGCCTTTAGAAATACCCCTGAGCCAACTCTGCACAGCTGCTAAAGATAAGCCATCAGTTACTGCAGCCTGACCACCACTCCCCTTCCTGGGCATAATTAACTACTTGGTGAAAGGAAAGTACCTTCCTCTCCCTTGTGTCTTTTGACTCCTCAGGTGGGTCTGAAATCTGATCATAGTATGACTTATCCATGGGATGCTCCTGTCTCTACTAAAACTGATTCAGAAAGCCCCATCTTGCTTTAACAATTATTTTCCAGTAATGCTATTTTTGTGTTCTACACTTACATATGACCCCAAAAATATATATTTTTTAATCACAGATAGAGAAATAGCAAACTCTTCTGTGTAGCTGAGAATGAGCACTGGGAAAAGGAAACAATAACTATTTAAACTTCTGTATTTTTGGCCACTTCAAATATTTAGATTTCAAAATAGGGGCATTTTGGATTCAACACTGTGGAGTTTTCTAGTTATCTGATGAACTATCTGATGAGCTATTATTCTCAAACATCAATATGTCCTTTTCATGAAAGGTTTGGTTTTCAAGATTGGGTGCTAAAAGGTGTGCAAAAGGCCTGGTGCTAAAGGGTGTGCAAACAGAGATGTACACTAATCCATACCTAAACTTCTCAAATTGCAATTCTTACCATTCAGAGCTATGAACTGGATTGTAAACTATCTTTCAGATCTATCAACACTACAGCTTGTGATACTGACCTTGTACACTAAATACAGTGCCAGTAGGTAACAGCTCATATTTCCCCCTACACTGCGATAGAACAGGAGCTTTGAAGAAAGATTCTATTTTTTTAAGGCATGCCAAGACAGTAAATCAACGTTTTACAAAGTAACTTCCAGGTTTTTCTGATGGATATAAAGATATTACAAGGCAATGCTGCTACTTGAGAAACCCCCACAAAAGATCTCCTCTGTGCTGCAGTAGCTACATTAATGATTTCCAAACTGAAAGGTGTTTATCTGAACAAAAGGAACATGCAAATTAAGGCAGAAGCTGATTGACAAGACCAAAGGCTATGGCAGGAGACAGGTGACACAAGGAAACACATGTTGATGTGAATAAGACATTATCAAGACATTGCTCTGGTGTCCAGTGAAGTTGCAGCTTTTAATCAATCTTGAATCTGTCAAAGTGTCATCTTGGATTGTTCCCAGAAATCAAACAATGTCTATCTGACACTTAGGGAAACTTTATGAATTTCTTCGGATTTTGCCTGGATTTGCCATATGCACCTATTTGTTAGTCTCCAATTTCTCACTTATTTCAATGCTGTATCATTAAAACATTTTTTTTCTTCTAACATATCAAACACAAAAATAAAAACATGGGTATTCTTTTTCTCAAATATATACTGGAAATTGTATTTCTTCAATTAACTAAACTCAATTTTCTCCTACAGAATCTCTCTATTTATTCATAACCAACACCTAATCTTTCAATTTTATTAAAAAGCCATCAAAATCAGTATTGTAAAAGTATTTGATTGAGTATGCATGCAATAAGCAAACAAAATAAATTGCTATTCAAGTATAGTAAACTAATTCCAGTGAAGTTTACCCTGCTTCTGAATATAATGGTATCTTTCAGGGTAGCAGCATATAGATGAAAAATGACACAGCAGTAGGAGCCTGATCAGACTTTTCATAAACATTTGCTGCTTTTCCTATGGCAACTCCTTTTTCTCCTCTTGTGTAGCTCTTTACATAAAGCTCTTATGCCACCACCTGAAATGGCTGTTGCTTTTAGAGATCAAGTCATAGAGAAAAAGGGAATTTCTCTGCAGAAGAACTGATAACTGATGACTATTTTAGCTTTTCTGTAAATTAACAAATTTTCTAGTAGTTTCAAGGGAATATTTGCACAGAGCTTGAATATTTTCAATATTTTACACACAGCTATAAGAATTAATTAGATAAACTAGTTCCCAGAAGCCAACAAGATTACCTTAAAAATTTAGTATTATGTAAGGTCTAAGTAAAATGTGTTAACTTTTATAGCAAGCAAACCTTTTGGGAACCCAAAGTAAGCTAACAGCATAACAGCAATAGGCATAATAGAGCTACATTATATCAGAAACATCTAAGAAGACACAGAACTTAATCTAGGTAAAAGAAAACTTCAAAAGCCTTTCCTGCTCCTTTCAAGCCTAAAGAATTTATCATGAATGAAGTTACATTACATAGAATCTCAGGAAGAGTCATAATGATTTCTCATTTATTATGAAAAGTTGTCGCCATAACAAACAATATGAAACTATGAATATTAACAAGGGAGCCAATTAAAGTTCAGTATTAGTTCATATCAGTATGCAAAACAATCATCAGAACACTCCCTATAACCACAAACAAAAAGACAATTGTGAAAAGACTGAAGGTAAAGAAACTCTTAACATCTGAGTACTGGGAGAAGCAAAGCAGTACGAAATAGTGGGGATAGATACTGTAAGAAACCAAGCGTAATCTCTGCTATGTGACAAAAATATTTGCATTTTATTTTAATGTGTAATCTATTTGATAACTGGGTTTTGTAGGTTATTTCATATATACAGCAGAACATAAAACTTGGCTCTATCTTTTGTGCTAGAGCTAGCCTCTCTTCTTCAAGTTTTTCCAAGATTGTCTCATTCCTAGGCTGGAATACGGCTCAAGCCCAGTTCTGCCTATGTACCCACTGAGCAAGAGGCCCAGTCTTGCACTCATTGCCAGGCCTGAGTTTGACCCTGCTGTGCTGTTATGGACCTGCCTGGTGCTCGCTGCTGTGCCCTGCCCTGGCTGCACCACTGGCCCTGAGCTCCAGGAGCTGCCAGTTTGGCCTGGGACCTGTTCCATCAGCACGGGCTTGTGCGCTGTTGTTTGACCCTCGCTGCCATTCCCAGGCTTGCCTGGGGTACTGGGCTGGGGCACTGGCTGCCCTGGCCCTGTCCTGCTTGCTGTGTTATCCTGCCTCACTGCCCCTCTCTTGGGGAACAGCAGCTCATCCTCACTCACCTAAGGCCTTGATCCTGCACATTTGTACAAACCCAGCTAGGTATGAAGATTCTGGCTTTCAGATGTGCCACAAAGACTGGATTCATAGCTTCATTCTTTGAAGTTACTAAAAATTTTAAAACAGATTCTACTGAGAACTTCAGAGTGTGAATAAAACAATTTAACTTCAAAATCAGTCAAACAAAAATAACTTACCAAAATCTATTTGGGATAACTTTAGGAAAGAAAATCTACATCACCATGTCACATCAGCTCACCATCACTTTTTCTAAACTGCAAATTGCCTTGCAAAATAAATCTGTTTAGTTCCATACTACACTTCCTAACAATTTTATATGTAATTCATTGGGGTTTTTTTCTGACACAATCTCCAATAGTGTGAAAATAGTCCAGACTCAGGGAAGTCTCTTGGTTCATGGGTTTTGATGTAAACACACCTTGTCTTTGGAACATGCAAGTGTTACATGAGTTAAACTACCTTCAGTTTAGAGAACAGCCTACGAATAATAATTAAATGCAAAACCACCCATCACTAATTATAATGTCAACTTCTTTTTATATTTTGAAAATAATCTGTCAGTTCTGAAAGCTGGGAACTAGGGGATGTTCACAGCCTAAAGCCTTGCATGTGATACACGTTTTGTTAAATGCCTCTTTCTTTTCTTCTTTTGGACCTTATTTCTTTTTGGCAGTAAATATGAAGCAATAACATATTATAGAAGATCAGTTATGCTTACCTATTCTTTAATTTAAATTTGAAGAATCTCTCATCAAATGATCACCACAGAAAATAAATGTATATGTATAAACACAATCTGTTTAAACAAATGGCTATGGAAATATGGCTCTAGTTTAAGGAGTTCATAACCTGTAGTCAAGAAGTGGAGGTGGAAATTTCCATGATTTAGAAATAATTTTATGCTTGTCTATTATTTTTTCTGCTATCTAGGCATGAAAAATGAAACAGATTACTGGAAAAATGGCTATAAACTGATCACCACAAATTAATTTGGACCTCAGCAATTGTTTGCTTTTTTCTCCATATGGAAAACCAGGAAAGATTAATTATATTTTTAAGAGGCCATTTAATGCTCATGATGTTTCAAGGATTAAGAAACTTCTAATACTATCACATTGAAGCTTTCTTTTCAGTTTTCATATATTTGAAAATAAATATGCATTTTACTGTCACAAATCACTGTTTTTGTTAAAAATCAACTTTGCTAGTGGCTGCAGCTCATGAAATCGAATTTTAATAACATATCTCATTTTAACACAGCAGTTACAGTCACCCAAACCATTAGAAAAGAGGAAGCACTGTTAAAGCCAGACACTTTAGAACAACTTAACCCCAAATTTGTCTCTACAATCTGTGTAGATCTAGCATAGTTTTGTGGGCAACAAATCCTTCCTTATCTTCCTGTTTAGGTATACATGACATCTACTCATGTGGCCTATGCAGGTAGAAAGAAATAAACATATTTGGTTTTCATCCATTTAAATAATGGATTTTTAATTTTTTTTTGATGTAATAATTTTTTTTTCTCCTTGTTTACAGTTCTTGATTGACAGTTTCTTCAGAGAAAACAAATACCACAGGACAAATCAATATTCTTTTAAAAAGAAAGATCCTTGTCGCTGTGCTGTACATCCTTACGTTTTGGGGTTAGTTGGTTGTTTTTTAAAAGAAATATTTTCTCCACTTTGTTTTGGAAATGCCCTAACCAATTGTATTCTGTTCACTTTACTTTGTGATTGACAGGTATATCTGTACATTTCTGGCTATTCTGGATATACAGCAACATAATTTCTACCTCAGTGGTACCACAGAGATTAACCATGAAATCATTATTCCTGCAAGCAGTAGCATGCAGCACTGGATACTAATAATGCATAAAGGGTGAACTAACTGATTTATCTTATGACTACCATGGAGAGGTGGCATGAAGTAAACAACATATACTTGATTGCTGATTTTTAGAAATTCAGTGATTCTTTCATTCATTATGTTATTTGGAGAAAAATTCAGATGATTTGTGGGTTTGGGGGTTTTTTTACTAGTATTTTTCCCTTCCCTGTCTGTTTTTTTAAGCATCTAGAAAAAGTATATTGCTCCAATAAGAGGTCACTTAATTTACCACATCATTCAAATCCTGATTTAGAAAGTTTTTGCTTTTTAGGAAAATATTACTCAGTTACACTTAATTAGTCAGCAGTCTACAACTGAAGTCAGCAGCCATAAACAACACTTATGTACATAACCTAAGAACTGATCAATAAATGTCAGTCTAAAAAAACACTTAAGGAAGAAATTTGCAACATATTAATACTTAAATATTTACAGGACAGTTAATTTTGGTGTTAAATACAGCTATTCAAAAGAAATAGTTTCATCTACTTCCCTAATTTTTCAGATTTTTTGTCCAAATGCAGTTATTTGGAATAAATACATATCTCTATCTTTAAATTTTCAAACAATCGTATTTCTACTCAGCATCTTTGAAAATACCTATTATTAGATAAAATAACTTTTCATCTAAAAATAATAATTTAGTGGTGACCCTCAATTTAGTACTGTAAAAGTTCATTAAATTTCCATAAAATTATTTGGGGTAAAGGAAATAATTCCATGGTCAGTTTGGGTTAACTTCTTTCAGTTTAGCTTAACCTTCTCAGAGGCTCAGATCTCTGTTGAAAATGACACGTCAGCACAGATGATATGCTAATGACTGGACATGTGCTTAGAAAAATACAGAGAAACAGTTCCTGAATGCTGCCATTACTGACAGCTCTAACCCCGAGGAAGCACTTGTACTTCTCTGTAAATACCCTGCAAGGACTGACTAGGAAATGTAAACAGGGTAATGCTGACAGGCACCCAAGCGATGCTGCAGCACCCTGTCCATGTGCAGTCTCTAACTGCATCCCTGAGCTTGAGCTTTTTGCAGATGCATTTATTTCCTAATTTTGTGTAGAAGTTACATGCACCAGGACCCTGTGTTTTTAGAGTACATGAAAAGGTCATTTAAGTGCATCATGATGTTATTGCCCCAGAGAATATATAACTTAATAATGTAACAGTTTTTATTGTATTTTCTCTCATGTTTGAGCTAATTTTCTGGTACCACTGCTGTTAGACACAATTTAGGAGCCAACTGCTTGACACACCAAATACTCTTGCTGCCTTTCCCAAGAGCCTGTTCTAGCCCTTATCAAGACAGGACACCTTTTGGAGTGTCAGCTGCCTACAGTGTCTTTCTGCACTGCTATAGATAAAGGACACCATGAATGAAATGTAATACAGTCTGTGACAGCTGCTATAGAAGCCAAAATGAACTGTAGAGGGAACTTTTTTCTCACCAGTTTGCCTTTCAAAAGAAGTGAAGTGATTATTCTAACCCAAAGAAAGCTCTCCCTGCTCAGAGACCACTGCTGAGTGGTGCTCTTAGAGGCTGACTGGGCTCCCTCCTGAGCATTCAACTCCACCCAGGAGAAGGTGATGGCAGAGAAATAATACAGTTGTTGCCATCTTATTCCGTGCCCCTTCCACCATTATGCATCATCATTTTCCACATTCAGAGAAGCAGAAAGACAGCCTTTATGTTCCTCATCCCCCCTTTATTTTTTCACTGCATTGTTGTTTGTTCAAAAGAAATAGATAGAAAGTATTAAATCTCTTCTTGAAAACTTCCAGAAACGCAGGCAGCCTGTCTAGGTAAATACATTAGCTTAAAAAATGGAATCAAATGTCTTTCCTGCTTTCCAGATGAAATAAAATAGTTACAATACTCAAATCATGTCAGAAGTTGCTTACCTTCCTTTATTAATCCTTCAGGAAGTAACTATGTAGACACATGCTCAGGGGTAAGAACAGGACAGGTGCACATGTATTTTCCATAAAAGAACATAGAAAAGCTAATAAATACCTGCATTTCCTTGACAAGTTTAAGAAATTTTCTGTCATATTCTTGCTTAAAATAATTTTGTATGTATCACGCTGACATTCAGACATTTAAAAAAAAATTAAATTCAACAAATGATATCACCTTTCTGATATGACAAGGTAAAATACCTGAGCTTGCTTTCTTGTATGCTGAGCCCACTCTCCATAGATGACTGACTCTCATTTGTATCTTGATATGATTGTCTTGTACATTGGAGGGGTGTCTCTCTGTGCCAACCTCTGCAATCTAAATCTGTGTTGGTATCTGTAGAGAAGGAAAAAGCTGCTAGAAATCTTTCAGCCCATTTTAGTTCTAAAAGAGGAAGTACACATAAAATTAGTTATCTTAATTCATTAAATCTATAGTAATAGGGAATTATCAAATAAATTGCAAACATTGTAATGATTAAATTACTTATTGTGAGAACAGCAGTTAGAGTTCCAAGATGATGTTCTGACTGATACTCTAAAAACTTTGAGAGGCCTAAATCAGTTACCTTTTTGTTATACAAAGTTCATTTTACAGTTTAAAAAATGACCTATTGCTGGATTAGGAAGAAAATTGATCTTTTAAAATTTTCCAGTCCAACTTGACATGTTTTTCTTATGGGTCCATACACAGCATTCTGAGATCTGGTTTTTTTTTATTTGATTGGATTTTGGTTCTATGGGGGTTTTTGTATGTGGTCTTTATATGGGGAAACAGGGTCTACTTTAATTCCACATGCTATTGGCCCGGAACTGGGCCTAGGGTTTTTTTTTCTGAGTTCTAGGCTCTTGAGAGAAACGTGACAAGTCAGCAGCTGGAGGTACAAACAGATTTCCTGCAGAACATTTTGCTCTATAAATCATCCTATTAGCTTTAGTGAGAGGAAAGGGTTCATGATCTGATCCTGATTGTGAGGAAGTTTTCTTCCATGATGATGGTGAGAATTTGTGTGCCCATGTGTTTTTCCCATTTTTAAAGTTTTGCTTACAGACTGGGAATGATGCTTTGATTTATTTTCCACCACAGTGTTTACCAACACTAGGTAAGCTGCCAGAAATTTATGTCATATCTTTTACTCAAAGTGAATGCAACACTTGTGAAACATGCAAAAGATAATGGTAACACTTAGGAAAACAGGACCTTTCAGTATAGTTTGCATTTACTTACTGCCTATGTTAATGCAAACTTTTGATTTGTAAGTATATGTGAATTATTACACTAACTAAAGTGGTCTGTACTTACAATTCTATATTTTGATGCACGAATTTTCACAATCAGTCTATTATAATTTTTCAGGACCTTGTTTTTCTTCTGATCAAAGCTGTATCAGAACAATTAATTTTCTCATTTGCAAATCCCTTGGTGTATCAGTGAATTAGAATGGTGACTAATGCAGAAACAGGGATTAAACCACATCATTGTTACTTCATTCTTGTTACTTCATTTGCTAATTAATGTATATGAAAAATGCGATAATGAGTTTAATTTAAACCAAGCCTAAGACATGAGTTCTGCACGGTATTTTCCAAAATTATTAATGAGGCAAAAATTCTGTTGAATTTCAGTAGGCTACTTGGCAAAATGATATCTTAGCTCCCAAGACATACAAATAATTTTCCAAATTACAGCTATTACCAATTACTTCAGTAAAATTATCTTTAATTCCTTTAGCTTACACCCTTTATGTGAGGTATAATAATGTTAAGGATCAAGCTATGCATCTCTAATGCTGAATTCAAGGAAAAACATGACGTGCTTTAAATTTTCTTCTGTTGTCTCTTACAAGAAACACCTAAAAAATCTGAAGGAAAATTATCTCATTTCATAAACCCCTGATTACCTTTTAAAAAACTTGACTTTCAGAGACATGAAAAATGTTTGTAATTCAACTGTAGAGTTTATCTAAAGTCAGTATTTTATTACTGTGACTTTGCTTGCAGAACTTTAAATATAGCAGGTCTTCATTTTATTTAGCAGCCTTTTAATGGAGCTCAGTCGAACCGGCAACAGTGAAATGTCAACTTTACTGCTATCACAACTGACATTGGACGATACTTCTAGAAAAGGCACTGAACTACTGATGAGAACACATTTCCATGTTACTACATGCAGGATTTCAAGTCCAAACAAAGTCATACTATTAAAGCAGCATGGGAGGCACTTACATTCCTGCCCATTATCTGGCATTCTCAAACATCTTTCAGGATTTGTTCTCCATAACCAAGACATAATGCTTTTGAATTTTTCCTCAATGAAGAAAACTACAGTTTAAGAGTGACCTCTGCAGGATTTTCACAGAGCTCCATAACTACAGCCCCAGGGCTTGCCTTGGAAACTTTTTCAAATACATTTGTTTGAAGTCAGAATACAAGCTTCAACATACAAACCATCACTCTCTCCAAGTAGCAGCCTGAAATCACCAACAATCTGAACTTACAACTTGTAAACACAAAACTAGAGTTCCTATACCAGATTTACACTAGGTTTCTAGATATGAGAATGAGGTAAGGACACACTTAAAACATTCTGCTAATTCAACGTACCAAAAAAACAAAGCAAACAAAAAAACCAAAATGCAACAAGGGCAGAGGTTATATTTTGAAATTTTTTTGACCAAGTAGTAAAGAAGTAGTTTTTGAAAAAAGAAAAAGAAAGATAGATAAAAGGTAGCCCATGTTGTAGCTTATAAGAAACTAAAATAGTCCTCTGTGAAAATATATGTATTCTACCTGACATATTAACAGGACTGTAGTCATGCAGACTACACTCTACAACAATTTACCAAGTTTAATCAAAGAAAATGCATTTTAATAAAAAAATTAGACAATCAAAAAGCATATTCATGGTACAACTTCTAGTCCTCCTTTTCATATAGTTTCTGATTCACACTTCTTCACTTTTCTTACTTTATTCTTGCATAAATTTTAGGTTTAATCTTTTCAGACACAGATCACGAGACTATTTAAAGAGTAAAATGTTAAGCTAAATTGTTAAGCTAAATTACGTTTGTGACCTTATTTGGAGATAGACCATATCATATTGATGGATTGATAATCTTAATAAAGTCAATCTCTTTGTATTATATCTGCAAGTAAGGTGTGGTGATGTATTATTTGAAGTTCAGTTTCCATTTCTACCTTCATATAGACTAAATTCACATATATAGAACTATAAATAGTTTCCATCTTCATAAGCACTAAAAATAAAGGGAGACAACCTTTGCTAGGAAGGCAAAAAATGCTGTGAAGGCCTGGATTTCATTAAAACTTACACTGTGCATTGGTAAAACCTGATTTGCTGCAGAACTGTAACATACAGGCTCTAGTACTGACCCAGAAGGGGATTTGAATTACCATAAGCTACTGAAACTGCTCATCCAGCTCCTAAGAGAGAAACAGAATGGCTGGAATGCTGGACCTTAATCTGTAACTCACCAAATGGTAATGCAAAGTAGATATCTAGTAAGATCTCATGAGAAGTTGGTGTTTTTGTGCCTTCAATCTCACTTCCATTTTTTATTACTTCAGAATGCAATCTCCACCAGGAACCTGGTCCTTCCTAGGAAAAATAGATTATGGAAATTACCTGGGCAGGATTTATAGCATTATCCATTTTATACTGAATGAAATGTCCCTAAGTCAATAGTAGCTCCTTTATAACACCATTTTAGTATTTTCCAACTTTTGTTGATGTACTAGTTAGGACTTCAAGTTTTCTCCATCATCAAATTCAAAATATAACACTTGCACAACAATACAGACAAATAGGCATTAAGGTAATCAGATGATTAAGACACTACAAATATGAATATTGAAAATTATTAACTCCCCTTTGAACTGGTGCCAAACAAGTAAACTCCAGCAAGACTGAAGCAATCCATCTAAGTTAATAACCAAGCCAAAAAAGAGCTCCTAAAGTAACACTCCCTTGTAGGTTATTTCTGAGTTATAAAGCCCAGAACAGAACTGCACGGTTAAGACCAGGAGGATAAATAACTAGGAATGCTGCACAGTGGACTAATTATAAATGAAGGTTTAGAGGCTCTGAAGAAATTAAGAAACAATCTCTTATCTTGCATCTTTGTTTGTTTAAAGGTTCAGTTTTTAAAAGTAAGCCACAACCTCTGTGTCAGCAAGCTGTAACTCAGCAACAGCTTGGGCAGCAGAGCAGAACAACTTGCCCTGGGGCTTGAAATGGCGCTTGGCAGCTGTGATACAGAGCAACTTCTAATTTAAACAGGAATTACTTCCTTTCTCTGCTTCCATTTCTTGAGAAGAATAATTGAAATGTCAGTTCAATGTATATATTAATATTTATTAGTTCCTGTAAAGAAATGACTATAGAGTCTAATGAGAGATACTGAATGAGGGTGCTCTCTCATTTTCTTACCTTTACCCCACCTTCAATTGCTTTTTTATGTTTTAGAAATATAAAGAAGGCAGACAATTTTTATTTGAAAAGATTAAATCCATCTTCTCTAATTCATAGTTACTTCTTTAAAAATAGCCTCCATGCACATGAAAGCATATTTATGATTGGGAGAATTGTGGATTATTAGAATAAGATACCTCTTACTTTTCCAAATATAGAAAATTTTGCAGGAATTTCAGTTTGCTTCATTATTTCCTTTTTTCTTTATTTTATAAGATAAGAACTCCCTACTGAAAGCAAGTACGGTCATTCTGGTGGCCAAGTGACTATGGTGGATTCACAACTCCTGTATTGACCCCATTTTCCCACTCATCCTTTCCTATGTCCTCACTGTTAATTTCTTCTGTAGCACCACAGGGTGCATTTCTGTTTTCCTCTTTAAGACAATGGTAAATTCCCATGAGAAGGAGAACAACAGTATTTTGCCCATTTTAATGGAGATTTACCCAAGGTCATGAAATGAAGCACCAGACCATGGAACTTGATCTAAAACTCTTTCATTCTAATGATATAAACCAAACCACCCCTGCCTCCCTAATTGTTTCTGAGTGCTGCTGAACCGTAACTCGCTTTCTGTGTTATACCTGGCCCAGGATCTGAGCCATTTCTCCTGGGTACACGGCTGATGCGTATCAGTTGTCACTTTGAGAGCCACACGTGCATTAGGCCTTAATACAACTGAAGCAAAGGAGTTAGAAATATACATTGATCACAAATGTTGTTATAGTATTTGGGGAGTCCAAGAACAGGAAGTTTATTGGATTTTACTCAGTGTTTTATATTTCCACAGAAAGTCAACTTACATCTGTTGCATATTCCACAGTGGCAAGGGGAATCCATAAAACTCCCAGAATGCTGTCCCAGAGCAAACCTTTCTTCCACAGCTCTATAATGAAGCCCTTTCCATCAGCATGGATTTCACTATAAAGAATTAATACAGAAATCATTAAACTAAAAATGTAATCTCAACTGCTCAGCAATCTATAATAATAATAATTTATTATTATTATCTTCTTACAGCAGATACAGAGGTGGGGGTTTTGCAGTACATTTGTAAAATACAAACTAGCAGGATGAGCACAAATATTAGACTGAAGAAGCCAAATCTCAAGTCTTATTGTTTGGGATTGCCCTTACAAAATGGAACAGTGGAATGGAACAAAATGCCCTTACAGCTGGAACAATGGGAAAACATCTACCAACTTCAAAAGGTGCAGATCCAGACTCTATTTTAGTTGTAATTATAGGATACATGCATTTTATTACTAGCTGGTTTTGACCAAAAAAATACCAAGCCACAACCTTATTTTGAAAGAATTTAAAAAATGTTACCAGGCCATATCAGTCCCCTATAACATTGAAACAGTATTAAGAGAGAGGTAATTTCCTCAGGGAATGTTCCCCATTGCAGACCAGTTCTGTAAATATGAACAATACAAAAAAATAGGTATTGGTGTCTCTGCTGTGAATCGTTGTATGTAATCTCTGTTAATTTTAAGTAGTAAAAAAGTCTTCACCTTATTTGTGTGGGGCACCACAGAGCATTACTGTGTACTTAAAAGTCACCAGGAAAAGGAAAAAATAAATCAAAGAATGGCAAAGGGTGCCACCTCTGACACAGCTATTTAAATCATCACATTGCTTTCAAAAACCATCATGCATCCATGCCTAATTTTCTGCTGTACTTGCTTTACACAATTGAGTAGATATGTTGAATTTTTTATTTCAGCTGAAGTTTATTCAGCTTTTCTCTTTACAAGTATGTTACCGAAGACCAATTGCAAATTTTTATCTTCTAGTATTTTTGGACCACAACCTTTAAACTGACAACTGAACAGTGAAACTGCAGATTGAAAGGTTAGGCAATATGCAACTTTTAAAATGCAAGCTGGTAATATCTGCATTTAATGGAAGACAGTTTTTACTGGCAGACATGGAGTGAGAGTCCTTAAGATAATGAACTATAGTATACTTACGAATATCTAGATAAAATATATTTGTAAATGCTTGTTTATAATCACTTTTCAAAGTCTGCTGTGTTGTACAAATGAGTAGGCAGCAGATGGAGCTACAACAACCTTGTAATGCAATTGCTACAAAAGTGATTTAGTATTCTTTGGTAATTAGTACACTGCAAATTAAGAAAATAATCCTAAAAAATTGGTAATTCTTAATGATGGCATGGAGCACTCATTTACATATAATATGATCAAAAAAACTTAAGAGCAAATCAAATGTTTTAAATAATAGTATAACACATTTCTCAGGAAAATATAGAGGTTAGGTTACACTCACTCACTTGAAAATATTTTAATTGCCTCCTGCCTGAAAAGTAACAGAGAGGGCAATTGCTAACGTTTAGTGGAGAAGCCTTTAGAAATTCAATTTTTAATACAGAATAGAGTAAAATTAGGGAGGAGTTAATTATTTCAATCAAAATACATTTATGACATGATATATTATGATCTATAAATATCAAAATCATCTGGTTTTGATAACCAGAAAGTATGGGAAAAATTATGCAAAACAATTAATTCTTTCAACAAAATATTAAAATACTTGGACTAGAAAAAACTAAAATTGTAAAATGAACATTCTTCATAAAACTAACTAAAGCAAATTAAATGTTTAATTCAGTAAACATATTTCAACCATCTGTAGACCTCTAGAATAAAATTTATGTTTCCACAACAAGGATATGATGACAGAGAAAGACTTGTGTTGGGAAAAAGGAGGGACCAAAAATGCTGATGATTGATGTGCAAACTCTAACGGTATTATATTTATTGGGTTTAACAGCTTTGGAAGCAACAGTTAAGAGCAGGTTTCCTCTGAATGTCAGTCAGTGTAAAAGTGTTTGGACCCTCCTGACCAGTGAGGTGTATATAAGGCTCTACAGAAAAGAGAATAACAACTGAATAACAAGATGGAGAGTGGACAGAAATGGGCAAAGATCCGCAGACAGAAGTGAGAATCAGTATGAGTCAATGATAAAAAGTACCTAAACTGGCAGTTAAGTAGATAAATTAACATATAAAATAAGAATAATTCATAATGAAACTGAGTGAACAAAAATCAGGTTGTGTGAGGATCAGTTTGAGTTCTTTATTGTCTCATTCCCTGTATTCCTAAAACACTATATGAAACTAAATTTGGAGCAAAATTCTTCCCCTTGTTGATTCCTGGCCTTGATCTGCTATTTGTCTTGCAAAATTAATTTTAGTTGTGTTCACCAGATTTTTTCCGGCACATTTTCTCTGAGCTGGATACTTTTTCCTTGCTTTTGTGCTCTGTCCATGACCTCAGATGCATTAAATTGTTCTACAATATACATATATTGCAAAGATACAACAAAATCAATTGATAAGAATTCCCTTTTACTTACAACATGAAGTCTTGTTCCCAGCAAGGCTCCCTTCCTCTTCTATATATGGTAGTGCTTTTTAAATTTTGGACTTTTAAAACAACATATGTTTTGGATGTGTCTGAAAAACAAATAACCACCATTTCAGTTCCCTCCAGAAGATGAAAATGCAACCATATGGCAGCAAGGTTTTAACTCATACTTCACACACACCTACACTCAGAGGTGTGGGTCAAATACATGGACGTGAATAGGGAAATTTTTATTAGTTTTAGGAGGATTATGGCAGGAAAATCTCTGCCCATGACAGGTGGGAGAGAACGTAATCCTAAGTGTATTTTAAAGATCAGCTTCCAGACACAGCTTTTCACTGTTTATCAGTCTCTCTTGGCAGCTCTCACAAGAAACTCCTTTACTGCAAATTAGGAATTTTTTTTTTGCTTTTTAATTGATATCATAATATTGGGGACTGGCTAATGGACTTCTATGCCCAATTAAGGTAAGGCCATAGACTTGTAACATATAATTCAGCCTCTGTGCATGAATCAAGTTCTGTATATAGATGCAACAGCAAAATGGGTTTCAGATGCAATCCCAAATGAACACATAGATTTTTATAAATGCCTCTGTAATGGCACAATGTATTTATAAAATCAGAACCTAATCAGCAAAAAGAATAAAATTTTTAAAATAACAAATTGCTTGAAATTATGACTGACAGAAAACAAAAGAACTGAGGGAAAGCTCTATCCTGTAGGGCCTGGCACAGGAATCTAGGGCTGTAAAGGCATGTTCTATCATCTCAATGAACTTGGCTTTTTAGTTTGCATGCATGTAACATATCCTTCACAACCCTCCAGCATCCTAGGCAAGGATCAACACTGACACGACTGAAAAGAAGACTTATTTTTTTAATACAACTGCTGCCAGAATATATATATATATATACATACACACACACAAGATGTAGCCAAGAACAGAATTGTTGAACTGTCTGTATTACCACAGGTCAATCAAACACTCGGAGCTGGAGGGAAGCTGTCACTGTCTACAATAAGATCACTGACTAGTTTGTATCAAATTACACTGCACTTAACAAAAGGTGTGAAGGAGAAGCCTTGGCTGTGTACATCCTGGATGTAGATTTTATTGATTAGGACCGATTATAATATTTGACCAAAGGACTAAAGATATCATGTAACGGAAATTTTTTTTTTTAATAAAAAAAGTCAACAGCAGCCAATGTTATCTATTTATTTTATATAACTCAGTGCTCCAGTCTTCTCAAACATGCCTTTGTTTTTATACTGAAAAAACGTGACAAAGTCAATATGAATTTAGAAGTCTGGTGACTTATTTGTGAGAAATGGCATTAACAAAGCATGGTTCACACACCACCATTCTGTGTAACTGAGGAAAACAAAAAATTTGCAAAATCTTTTGCAGTTGCAGAACTTTTTTTATAGTTGGGACAACTTGCAACTCAAAGTTTGAGAAATTTTCAAAAGACTTCTAAACTGCTTGGCTGAAAAATAGAAACTGACAATGTTTAACTTCAGCCATTTAGAGCACTCCTGTAAATTCAAACTACAATAAAGTCTCCCTCATAACTAAAAGGTATCTCCTTTAAATGAAGTCATAAATTACAAGATAGAAACTTAAATCTAGAATTTTAGTGGTAGTCTGTTTCATTGTTCTACTCCTTCATATTCAACTCTAATTTATTTCCCATTTGAAAGTTTCATGTTACCATGTACCACATCAGATGATCAAACTTAATCACCTGGTATCCTTCTGCAGCTCTTTTTCTAGCATGAAAAATAAAAAATATCTTAGACTGCCTGCATTATAGTGTTGCCTGAAACCCTGTCATCTTTCTAAAATAACTCTTTCTCCAGTAGTTCCTTGGCTATTTGTCTCTTCTCTGGATCTAAATCTTACCCTTCAATGCTTTTTTGACTAATTCACCCTCTTTAAATGTCATGAGTTGTGTCAAATAAGAAATGTAAAAATTCTACCTTTTAAAAAACTGAATATGTAACCTCCTTGAAGAATAACTCTGTCAAGGGTGAATATTATTACAATAGCCTGGCAATGAAAAGGACCTGTCAATTTTGCTAAATGATAAGTTTTGTTTCCATAAAGCCATTATTGCAGCTTCCAATCCTTTACCTGTCAAGAACTGGAGGCATGTAATGCAATTTTTGTGAAAATAAAAAGGGCAGGATATCCACCTGCTCATATCTTCAGCTTTCAACCCAAAACAGGGCAGAGCAGCTTACACAAGAGAGTAAATAAACTACAGGAGAATCACACAGTTTTGAGAAACGTGCTCTCGTTCACCACCTGCAGAATTGTTCTGCCCAAGGAAACACGAACCATTATCAGAGAATATACCTCTCAAACTTTATTGCCATTACTTATGGCATTAACAAGACTTCTACAGCATTTAAAGGAAAATTAGAGTTACTTATATTTTATCAAATTATTTTGATAATCATGTACTGTAAATTATCACCTCTTGAGTACTAACAAAATATAACATTATAACTTTTTTCTGATTGCATTAGGATTTCAATGAAAGAGAAAAGACTTTGCACACATATTTCATAGCCTGTTAGAAGAACTAGCAGTTCTACCTGTACCTATTCAGGTAACCTTTCATACTCCAGATAACTTTAAACAATTTGCATTTGCTTACATCTATTAGCCAGACATCTACTGGCAATTTTTGCTGCACTGATTAAGTTGTATATCAGCCTCTCCTGAGAAGTAGTAATTACAAACTACCTGTCTCTACAGGAAGTCTCTACACAGTCTACCTGTGTGTGAGAAACCTCTGGCTGTGTTTGGACTTTCTCTTCAACCCTGGCTAAATCTTGGTCCTGGACACCTGTGTAGACCTGGGCAGCTTGGTTTTGCTCATATTTATTGCCTAGGGAATACACCTGGTCACTGTAATTGTCCATCATTGTCTCCTGTCTGTATTTCCTCACTGGGAAAATTCAGACACCATCTTCTCCCCACCCTAGCTAAGCTAAAGTACTGGACTCTCCTTACTTAAAAAAAGTTTCTATTGACCAATGACACATTTAGGTAATCAAATTAAGTAAAAAATTGCTTTAGTGGAAATATATTTTAAATATCACTAGTTTGTGAGACAATAACATTTCATAACTTAAATATACAAATTGTCTCAGCTCACAACTTTGGTTGATAATTTGATCTTTAAAATAAAATGCATATTTTTTGACACCTTTATTTTGTACTGTACTGTTGATCCAATGTGTCAAAGTAGTCCCAAGCTTATATGATTCTTCAGTGTGACACAGAACCCCATGCCTAAGAAGGAAAAATGTAAAGCAGAAATTGAAGGGGGAATCAGACTTACCAGTTGTTTTATCCAACCTTCCTTTTTTCACTGTGTTAAAACAAAAGAAAACCATATTATTAGTTTCAGATAATACCCTAACATTGTTTTTGAATAAGTTTTATGAAAAATAAAATCTAAGGGATTTACATGGTATAAAAAAAATCAACAAAAAATGAAAACAAGTAATCTTAAAAAATATCACTGTGGGAAGATAACATGGTTGCTTGGAATTCTTTGGGGAAAAAAAATAAAATTGCACTTTACAGGAACTTAATAAATACAGAGGGCAGGATGGAGGTCAAGTGTCGAGGAAGGGTATTATACTTACTATTAATCACCTCATAATGCCAGTTCTAAGTTCTTCCCAATAATAGTCCCAGAAGACTGATTGGCTGTATATAATCTAAAACAACTTCTATAATTTTGCAACTAATCCTTTATTACAGTGTACTTATTCTGCCTGTTAGAAAGGACATACTTGAGTAGACACCTTACCAAATAAAAAGTGAACATTTCAAATCCTGATTTTGCTCAACAACCTACAGTTCCACGCTAGGTATCTCTTCCATTAATGAAAAATTCTCTGAAACTAACAGGAGTCATAGGTATAAAAATTTAACCTGGTCATAATTTTGTATCAAGTGTCTGACTAATAAAGGTCCGTAAATTTAGAATTATAAGCAATATTAAATATTCTTTCAATTTCCCTGACATGTCAATACATGTACCACAGTCCAGTTTAATTTGAATGAAACCTCACTGCAGTCCTACAATAATTAAACCTCCTCTATGAATATATTCATGTATACAACATACTGCTATACTTAGGACCTAGTAATTCCCAATAAAACAAAATTATGAGTCCACAACTTTACAATGTAAAAGCTCCCAAGAGATTGCCATTGGTTTCCAATATTCTATTCATTTGCCTAATCTCCTCTACCTTCCCATTACATATTCTTGCTTTCATCTCTCCCTAAATATCCCTAAGAATTCTATGGAACTGCACCATATTGCAGAATGTCAGCCTGAATAATTCCATCACATCTCATGCTGTTTCATCACAAAACTTTCACTTTCAACACAAACGCTGATGGGCCTAAATGTTGCTGAGCTATAAACAATGGCCAAACACTGCAGCAATTCAACTATGAGAGGGCACAATTTACATATTTCCCTTGAAGGAAGTACTGCAAGAAATATTCCCATCAACATAAATGAGCAATGCACAACTCCACTCTCTGAGGTTACTTCTTATAGCTACGTACTAAATACTTGTCACATGGATGTAGGAGCTCGATAAGAAAAACCTACCTTTTACAGAGAGAAGTTCCATTCCAGCAGAAAAATATTTTAAAGACCACTCACTGAAATTCAGGTTTTTTTAATGCAAAAGGAAAAGAAACAGTTTGGCTTGAATTAAATTACTCTTCTGCAGCTGCTCCCTCACTGCATGTGTGTTTCACTTTTGCAACACGCTCCTCCCATGTCTCACATGGAGGGAAGCCAACCAACTGATGGAGCAGAGATGACTAATTGCTTCTCCCTCTTTACACACAGACAAGGAAGAGGACAGGAGAAATGTTAACAACTGTTTCCTTACCCTCATTTCCTCAACTTCTATCTGCTATATGCAGCTGTCTTTAGCCTAAACACATTTCCGAATGTCATCATTTCCAGAAATAAACTCAGTACAACTATTTTATTAAGAACATATTTTTGGAGCTCTTAAGCTTTGATTTTGATACTTGCAAAGCATCTGATTTGAAATACAAAAAGTTTAAGGCTTTTTTCTTTTACTGTAGAGCCACAGACAAGACTTCTTATTCTATAGCTAAGCATAAGTAATTTTATAAAATAGTATAAATAAATATTGCACAAAAAATTGAATCTCATACTTCATGAATTTCTAATTCTGTTGCAGCACTTCCTAAGTTAATAAACATTATCATTAAATGCTAAAACATTTTACAACAATATTCAAATTGCTATAGTTATTATAATCAACAACATTGAAATTATTAGAAAAAGCTGTGGTGTTTATGACTACTTGTTCAGATTATATTGTGGCTTTTTTTTGTTTTGTTTTGTTTTTTTGTTTCCAGTTGTGGTTAGTAGTATATATATTTCCATAGACACAATATTTTACTTTGTAAATTTTTGAGTGTCTATCTCAATAATAGAAGCCATCTCTATAATTGAAGGCTGAGGTCTTGAATTCAAGTAGGGCAGCATCCTTGGATCAGAGGGGAGTTCAGGAGTGGCTGTCTGCAGTTCAAAGAAACTGGGTCTGGAAGATGGCCCACCTTAAAATACAGGTGGGAGCTGAGATTGTTTAGCTGGGCAGTGAGAAAGTTTGGGGAGGTGCAGTGGGTTTAATCAATGTTCATAAAAACCTCACGACAGGCATAAACAAGACTGACTCTTTTTAATAACAGCTGAACAGGCTAGGAGCACAAACTGAAATTCACAGAAACAGAAAGCTGTTTTTATAATGTGAGACTTGTTTAACACTAAAATAGGTTGTCTAGAAAGGATGTGGAGGTTTTTTGCCCTTGGAGATACCCCAAACATGACTGAACCCAATCCTGAGTAACCTGCTCTTGCTGACCCTGTTTTAAGCACTAGACGATATTGAGAGTTTCCTTGTGACTCTCTGATAGTTCACAAGGTTGAACTGTTAAGTGTGCCACTGAAATAAATTTAATTCAGGAGATCATGAAACCCTACAGGCTCTATACATAATGCGTGTAGGTTTTTTCCCTGCATAGATGTGTCATAAAAATTATGTTGTTTCACGATACTATGCCATAATATAAAGTTGTTAACCTATTACATTTTGGTCTTGTGTTTTAGATTAAAATATTTGCATATCTTTGTTCTGAGTTCTGTTCTGAACAAGTCTCCCACAGCCACTAATAGTCCTAGAGATAGATTTCCACCTTATGCAAACAATGAAGTTCTAGTGAAGTTAACAAAGCTAGTCTGGTACACACAGGATGAGACACTGATCACAAGGGTGCATTTGGATCACATGAAAAAAAATATTTACTTGGAACAGAAACCTAATCATTGCTTAGTAAGGTTTAGTAAGTAGAGTTCACAGTAAGCCTTAGCATGGATCAAACTTACACAGCTGCACCTTTGTATCCACCTGGAACTGCTCAAACTTGGCTCCTTTTCTTCCATGCCCATTCTCAGATATCAGGGTCTGTCATATGGAATGCAGATTTTTTCCTTGAATCCTTGGATTGCAGCTGCAACTGTGGTCATTATTGCTCATTTACTTTACTGTTGTTCAGTTACATTACTGTGATGCCATGACTGTTATTTACATAAGCAATTCAGAAAGATGCTATGATTTTATGGTAAGAAATATGAAGACAATACTTGAACATAGGCAGAAGGTCACTGTGGACTAGGAACAGGACATGCATGTGGAAATGCTCTTTCATTTGGAAAAAGCATTTATTGTATTTAACAAAAGAATAGTGAAGAGCATTGAGCTGGAACAAGCTGTCAAGATGGTGTTTGGCTAAAGGGCATAAGAGGAGAAGCTGCAGGACAAAATCCATGCTTCAGTACCTCAAGTACTTACCCTATTACTCAGCCATGCCTTCCCCGAGGTTTTCCCCTTCCAATATTAAGAGTTATTATTCAATGCCTGATATAACACTTCAGTCCTATATGTTGACTTCAGTTAAAAGGTCCCAACATCACACACCTATATGCAGAACCAAGAATGTAGAAAGAAATTTGAAAAGAAAAAAAGAGGTAAAATTAACTGTTTATATTGCATTTTTAACTAAACTATTTCAAAACTGCTTATAGTTTCAGTTCACTCTACTCTATAGAAAAGAAAAATTAGGTACAAGGCTGTTACTAAGGATGTATCACCAGATACCTGACACTGTTGAGTGATCTGCTTCCATGAGAGCTATGTCATTATTTTTCAATTCAAATTTTCAGCTGATATAAGGAGAATATGATTCTTTTAATTTGTTAACTTTTTTTCTACTGAGAATCTGCCTTTTTCTAACTCTATTAGCATATTAAAGCTTGCCTGCATCTTTCAAATAATTCATCAAAAGCAAGGATATTTCACTCTGATGATTCACCTATTTGGCATTAAAACTACATATTGTTCTTTCCAGGAAGTTTCTCCTCTACAGGATATTTGTAATGCAATAACTAAGGTTATGAACTCATAGATTCCAATATACAATTTTGCAAAAGGAAAACAGCACATTTGAATACTGATTGCAAAAAAATGTGGAAGACAACCTCTCAACTTTCACAAGAAAATGAAAACACAGCTTATTGTTGTTTAAAGACATGTCAGTTATAGAACACAATATTTTTAATAACTCTGGTGAGAAAAAAAGTTTTGAATTTCAATTGTTATTACGAATACAGGGTGTAGGAACAGTTTCCTTGCATCCCCTACACTTTTGTCTGAGACCATCGTGAACCTGTCTTCTCTTGGCTAATTTTAGGCTGACCCACGTTTGGTTTTAAAGAATTTATGGCCTTCGGACACCTACATTTTAATTATTTTTTTCTGAAATTCTTCTCTTGAGAGAAAGCAATTTTGCTCCTTTGCAAATTAATTCAGAGAGTAAATTTTTCAGCTGATCAACATCCATCAGAACCTTCTTAACACTTGCCCATGAAGAAATATGCCAGTCACCTGAGAAGAGTAGGTCATGAAGTGATTTCTTCCCCTCAAAGTCAGTCATCGGCTTAAAATGAGAACTAGGACGAAATTTTTTTCCAGTATAAGGAAAAAATGACGCACTCTCCTGATCAAATTCAAAGATAAATATCTGTATTATCATTATGTGATCCTTTTGACACAAAAACCTGAAACCCATGAACAGGAATTCAACCAGCAAAGCAAGAAAAAAAAAAAAAACCCAAACAACAAAAAACACTTCTCCCAGGCAGTTCATTTCTACCTTCCAGAAATATAGATTCTGCATTCCCAGGTGTATACTATAATTTTCAGTAGACTTCATAAATGATAAAAGATAGAAATAATGAACTCTGTAACAAAATATGCTATCAAGAGATACATCATCAAAGTGACAGGATAAGCAGAAAATCAATCAGATGATTTCTGACCCTGAAATACCATGAGCAATATTGAAGATAGGAACTACAAATTAGATCAGTTTTGTCCTTGCCTCCAAAAGATAGGCACAAGTAGGGTTAGGGATAACCGGTGATGTATTCTGGGCTTCACAAGAATCACCTCGATAAATGAGTTCAAAGCATTCCATTGACCCTTTTCCAAGAGGAAACAAATGAAGGGCCCACCTTCAAAATGTTATGTGTTATCAAACATCAAGAATATAAATTTCATTGAAGTATCTGTTATCAATCTCCAAAACTGTAGTGAAGCCAAGCCACAGCAATAAAAAATCCTAAAGTTTTAATACAAACAAAAAATACAAGACCTTGTCATAGATTCATATTCTACCTGTCATATTTGTGATAGTCACAGAAGCTAGTAGGCTGTTACACTAAAAATAGACTTATCTCACAGGTTTGTTACTATATTACAGAAAAGTGGCATTCAAACTAAAAATAAGTGCCTCAAATTTAAAATTGTGCAAAACTGAATACTTAGAGGCATTGGGAAGATGACAGAATTTTTATTTCAGTCCTAAGCTTTAGGAATAAAAAGATTATTCATTTATTAACCTTACAGGTTTTGTGTACAAATTTTACATTTCACTTCACATCTCTCCTGCCTTGACTTCAATTTCAAAAAGACTCAGAAAACTATCAGTTATGTCTTTTGCAAATAAGGCTGAAATTAGCATCTCTACAGTGGTTTTGGATCTTATCAAGAATGCATTGAAAAGAAAGATAAGAAAGATTTAAAAAAAAAAAATTGCATAAATAGAAACTGAATATGTACAAACCAGTCATTGCACCACTACACTAACCAGGCAGAGAATCACATACTCATACAGTATGTGATTATGGTCCTTAAATTTGGGTACAGGTCTGCCCCCACTGTGACCTCTGTCTCTTCAATGATGCAGTCATCTGGACCACTGACCTCACATGGCCCAGAAAGCATTGACCCCTTTGTGAAGCAAGACAGCTGAGAAAAAGTGACCTTACATCATGCAAGGAAATACAAATCTTGTAAAAAAATAGGTGTTTTCTTATTTATGATCTATTTTAAGTTAATCAAGATTTTCTAAAATTTTTATTTTGTTGTTAGTGTTTCTACTCACTGGTATGATTTATGTGAAATTGCTTGCTGTCATACAAAAATGAAATTGTTCTTGTATTAATAAAGAAGGAATAAGTTTCAAAGGAATCTTAAGTCATCAGAGGGCAACTCAAACATTTGTGCTCAGTAACTAATTGTCAGTTTGTTCCCCACGAAAGGAAATGTTTTCCAGTCTCTTAAATTGTTGCTCCATGTGTCCTTACATAGCCTTAGCTACCTTCTTGACTACTTTTTTTTTACATTTAGGGACATCTAGTGGCTTGTGTCTGATTTGCTCTGGAAAGCAGCAATGATTTTGCATTTCTGAATGAACTTTGTGGGTTTCCACATCTTACTTATGTATTAAACCCTACCATAGTAAACAGTTCACAAAAGAAATTACAAAAACATGGAACTGTATTTCATGGTACACATGAAAAGTTTGAGACAACAACAAAATAATTTATCTCTTTTTTCATTCTTTTTGAAATTCATATCCAGGGAGTAAACATGTCTATTTTTTTAAATACCATAGAAAATGTACCTTAATTACTTTTCCCCAGAAACTTCAATTTTATTCATCTTGTGCACTAGATTTATTACCTTGGCCTCTGTATCTTGTCCTAAATGTACATCTCAAATAGATGTCATTTTTCATTGTTCCATGTATTTTTGTACACATACATTGCTTTGAAGTTTTGATTTAATGGAGTGCTTGAAGCTAACCAGCTCTCTTGGTGCCAGCAATTTTTCTCTATATGTGAAAAAAAGGTGGCAGAACAAAGCCCCTACCAAAAGATTAGGTAAGGCTCAGTAATTCCTTCCTCTCCAATCTTAAATTAAAAAAAAAAAAAAAAGTCCCTAAGCAAACAAACAGTTTGAGTTTGACTACTCGGATATTTAGCAGAATTTTTTTTAACCCAGTTAAGCCACATATAATCTTACAAGTCTCCTTTTCCTAATGCTTCAAAAATGCTCCATTCTTGGGACACTCAATGACCGCTTTTAATCTACATCAGCTCTGTACTCACATTTTTTAAGATTGTAATCCTCCCATCAGATCACTTTAAAATATTTGTATTTTAAAAAAGCCATGAAACCATAGTGAAGAAAAAAAAATAAATCTGAGGTTTCTTTATTCCCTGTATCTGTTAAATAAATACATAGAAAGCATTTAAATTAATATTTTTACAGTATCTATAATAGCTCAGCTTTTTCAGCCTTTTTTTAAAAAAAATTTAATATCCTAAAGCCACATTAACTATGTACTTACAAGAAATCCAAATATTTCCCATCCTGTTTCTGTAGAAAAATAATAGATAATTTTCCCTTGGATTCTCATGTCCCACAAAAGTATTAAGCAAGGAACTCTTAAAAACAAATATAAATGGTATTACAGCATCAAGAATACTGGAAAAGGCATGGTCATGATCCTTATAATGAGAAGTTTTAAAACTGGAAAAAGTTGCTACAAAAATTCCCTTATATTTTTCCCTGTTTCCATACTATTCCTCAGAAAAGCACAAAGAATGAATAATAAATCCATTTTATATACACAAATCTTGCAAGGCAAAAGTGTGAAGTGAGGAATTATAGCAAGGAAAAAGCGCTCAAAATATTTACGAGAAGTACAAATCAAGTAGGGTACTTCCAGGAGCTCCAAATGCCGTTAAACTGCAATTCATCAATGACAACTCCCGTGCTGCAGGCCGAGCAGAGAGAGCTCATCAGAATTTCAGCGTCCGCCCTGTCTGCACTTTGCTCCCTCCCGTGGCTAAAAGGGAGCATGACAGTCCTTGGTAATTACAATAAACCAAACCCGTACTTGCTAATCGTATTTTAAAATTCATAACGTTGTGAAACTACCCCTTTGTCGGATCTAGTGTCTACAGTTTTATCATTTTTAGGGAAAAACTCAAGCAAAAACTACAGTTTGTAAATACAATAAGAAAATTATTAAGATGTTGAATTCTGTATTACCAAACACTGCCCAGCTTTACTTCCATAACAAGTACAGACTTATCTCAGCCTTTTATCTGACAGCAATTTGTGAAATTATATTTTTTTCTCATAACGGTTTGCTGATTTAATCAACAGCATTCTCCAGAAGTCTAGCCAAGGGTGAACATACCCATAGCTTATCTTTGCAAAACAATACCTCTATTGACATGAAATGTGACATTTTTTCATCAATATTTCATCACATTATACATAACACAATAAATTCTCACTACTTGACAACTATCCCGTAATGCAATCTAAGCTAATGCTGCTTCATATTTCAGTATGTGACATCTGTCAACAATGTTGTTAACTACTAATTGCTCTAATTCATCTCAGAAACATGCCTTGATTGCTAATTGAGGCCAGATAAATATTTCAGTTTATTTAAATTGCTTTGCTGCCCATTCAAATAAAGAAGAAAAGAATCTTTAAAAGAAGATTAAGAGAAGAAAACTAGAGAAATTAATTATTGGGTGGTGATGACAATAAAAATAGAGACTGAAATTAATATATCATCTGAATGATCAATAAAATAGTGAGCCAACATTATTTTTTGTGAGAAGTATGAATGTACAAGCACCTATACAACCCCAGATTATATGAAACAGGCCCAGTTTTTGACATTTGTATAAGATTTTTTTCAAAGTTTTGAAGTGTTTTTCATTAATAGTTGTCAAAGCTTTCCAAAATGGAAGTAAATATAATTTTTACTAAATTGGGGACAGGAAAAGTAAACCACTGGTGGGCAAATTGGCTGCACAGTGTTTCTCAAAGAGATGAACACTCAAGTCTGCAGTGCAACATTGCATTTCTGAATCAAGCAGAATTTCATCAAGCCAAAATAAAACTTCCTCAACAAAAGAATCTGACAAAAACTTTCAAAAACAAAACTTCATTTGACGCATTTTGTTGCAAAGAATTATGTTTGGATAAAATGAGGTGAAGTGGTGTTCAGACCAAAAATTAAGAAAAGAACTAGAATGCAAGCTTTCTGTAACAGCCTATGAATGCAATGCCAGGGAATACAACCAGCACCAGATGCCTGTAGCTGTGATTCAGAAAACTCACTTTGGGAAAGAAGTCTGACTTCCTTCAGAAGAAATTTCTCCCATGCCCACACTGTTCCCTGTCTCCACTTTGTGTACATTTTCATCTCTGGACTGCCCCTGCCCAGTGCTGATTCACTATGGATCTCAAATTCTGTAAACATCACAAGTTATTCATGAAAGTTGAGCCAAGGTAATTCTTACAGTTTGTTCTCATATGCAAACCCAGCAGATACCATGGAAGGTTTGACAAGTCTGTTTATTCTGTCTTCCCATAATGCAAGCTCTTCCCAAGAACCACTGCCACAAAACAGGGAAATACAGAATACCTAATCTTTGCAATTTTATCTTCCTCTATGAATCTTGTCTTTGCAATAACATATTTAACTTAATGTGTATGTGTATTTTTAATGAGGTAAAAAATATTAAAGTTTTTACCTGAAAAAATATTGAACACCATAAAATAACTAAAGGAACAAATCTTTAACCTCATCTAATTACTTTTCCTACTACTGCTATGGGGTACAGGGGATTTCTCAGTGGCATAACAGCACCATTTGGTGATTCTCTTTGCTCAAGGAAATAATGAGATGGCTAAACCAGGGATATTGGGACACAGCAAGGCAGTATTTCACAGGAAAAGAAGAGTGAGAAACCAGAGTTCTGTGAACCTGATCATCATATCAACACTTTCAGAAAAAAACATGCAAAAGTTGCAATAATGATTCCAATAATTGGTTCACCCTCATACTCAACACAAATCCATTTTTTTGGCATTATAACTAAAATCCTCGATCCTGTTCTTGAAACATGCTCCAAAATCTCCCTTTCTAGTTTCTTAAAAGAAATTACAACAAAGTTCCCAAACTCTCAACAATGTCACATTAAAATCTTGTGGTATCTATAAGTCATACAATTGTTTTTCAAAACCAAATCTTTTGTTCTAAAAGAACAGTGGAATGTGAGCAGTACAATTTTCAGCAAAAGTCTTCTATTGATTGCCTGAAGGTGGCCTACATGGAAGCTGCAGGGACTTTTGACAAGGGTATGTAGCGACAGAACAAGGGGGAATGAGCGAAGGTTTAGATTGGACATTAGAAATTCTTTCCTGTGAGGGTGGCGAAACACTGGAAGAGGCTGCCCGGAGAAGCTGTGGATGCCCCATCCCTGAAAAAATCCAAGGCCCAGTTGAAAAGGGCTCTGAGAAACCTGGTCTAGTGGAAGGCATCCTTGCCCATGACCTGGAACTAGGTGGTCTTTAGGGTCCCTTCCAACCTCAACCGTTCTAGGATTGTACAAAATATATTTCTATGGTACTAATGTGTACTACTTTAATGGAGTGAGTTCTTTTTCCCAAGGCAACAAATACGATGCTGAAAGACAAAATAGAAATCACACTGTTTTGTGACCCTGTCTAAGCATAAGATGCAATTAAGGCCTTTGGTGTGACCTTCCTTTTGTGTCAAATTGTGCTAAAATGTATGTGACAGTTTTTGTTATGGAAACCTCCATGTATCAATGATTAAGGAGAAGCTGTCAAAATAATTTATTTAAGTTCACAGGCAGAATTCACGACTCACATGAAGTGTCAAAAAGCACAAGAAGTATCTAGTTTATCCATTAGGTTACTTGGTCTCACTATTTCACTTTGATAGCATTTTTTACTACAAAAACTTTAGCTGAGGTTCCAGTTACCACTATTGAGTTTTTAAAGGGCTAGTGTTACCTTTTCAGAAAAAAATAGTATTAAGGTTCCTAAATTAAGCTGACTTGTATCATCCGATTTTGCTTTCAATATGATTGTTACTAAAATCTCCATAAGCAAGCCCAGAAAAAGAGGTACTTTTGTAAGTTTTCACCTGACATACCACATTTCAGTGTTCCATACTTGGCCTGATGCAGTTTAATCAAATACCACTCCTTACATTAAAGCTCTATTTTCAGGACTTATAACTTGTCTATATAAAATGATTCATATGATGAAGTCTCATCTTCAAAGGTTCTTTTATTTAATTGTATTAAAATATTTTTAAATCTAAACTACAGAAGGGCTAGGGAAAAAAGTTTGCAAGAAATATGAAACTTCAATAAATTACAAACTTTACATGCTTTTGTATTTGTTGCATTCACTTACCTATAAAGCATAGCCTATTAATGCAGACTGTAACTACATTAACATATTTGAGAACATTATTATTTAAGTCAAGGCAGATATCTTGAGGAAACAGTCTTCATGTAAATCTGAATTCAATAATACTAAAACAAAAACATTGCATACTTTAGCTACCACATTTATTATATTAAAATAGGAAAACCATAGGCAATAAAAATACAGTTAAATCTCTTGACATTCTTCCAATTCCCCATGGATACTAGGCAAACAAATGTAGGAAGACATGTTTTTGGAAAATATATTTTTTCTTTTATATATATATATACACACATATATATATATATATATATATATATATGAAACAAGTCTCATTATGTTCTTTGCAGGCCTAGATGTGACTGTGACTAAATATTTCTGCAGTTAGAATGAACTCACCTGTGCACTGCACAACCGATTCAGATCCTCACAAGAATCTCCTGCAGACTTGAGCTTCTCTGGGTCTGACCTTTCAACAAAAAAGAAAAAGACTAAACACACATCACTTTTCATGGCTTTACGGTATTCACTCAGTGCAGTTTATTAATTGTTTTCAACAGAAACACCTGAACTTACAAGACGAATCCCTGCCGACGCACAGCCCTCATGCCACCAGGTGCGCACGCAGCTCGCTGGGGACGGCCCTAGAAGTCCCACACCCGCGGCTGGTCCCACACCCGCGGCTGGTCCCACACCCGCGGCTGGTCCCACACCCGCGGCTGGTCCCACACCCGCGCGAAATCACGCCCCACCCGCCTCCTGCAGCGCAATTGTTATTTTCACTGTACTTAAGGCAGGGGGAGCAGACGTGAACTTTTTTGTCTCATCGCTCCATGGGTAGCTTTGATGGGCGGGCTAGGCGCTTCTGCCTGTGCCGCGGCAGGCGGGGTGCGGCCCCGTGAGGGGAGCACTGCAGCCCGGCTTTTCCCTACATTCTTTTTTCTTCAGCCCACGATTCCCCCGCATTGTTTCGCCCCGAGCAGCCGGGGTGGAGAGCAGCCGCGGTAGCTCCTTCGGTCACCAGGAGCTCGCCGGGCCGAGGGCGGCGGTGCCGCTGGGGAGTGCCAGCTGGATCCGGCCCGTGCCGCCCGTGCCAGGTGTTGTTTCCGCTGCCGAGTGGGATAAAACCTGTCCCGGCTGCTTCCCCGTCCCTTCACCGCCCTCGCTGCCCCGCGCGCGGTGCCTGGGAGCCGCTGGAGGTAAGGGCAGCTGTGCCCCCTCATGCCCGCTCCTCCCGGCCGGGGCTGCAGCCGGCTGCCCCGCTCCCTCATGCCCGCTCCTCCCGGCCGGGGCTGCAGCCGGCTGCCCCGCTCCCTCATGCCCGCTCCTCCCGGCCGGGGCTGCAGCCGGCTGCCCCGCTCCCTCATGCCCGCTCCTCCCGGCCGGGGCTGCAGCCGGCTGCCCCGCTCCCTCATGCCCGCTCCTCCCGGCCGGGGCTGCAGCCCCTCACGCCGCTGGAGATGCCGTGTGCGGCCTTCAGGCTCCGCTTCCTCAGGTCAGGTTTATCTAGTGGGTTCTCTAGAGCTGTTTCGCTGGGCGAGAAGCCTTTTTAGCCTGTGCAGTGTTTATTCTTTCTTACTTGAGCAAATTTCATCCGTTTCTGGTAGGTTTTGTTGGTCTACTGCACGTGTAGTGTTAGCTTTGTAACTTTCAGCTCTGGTAGGTCGTGTTAGATGTCTGTTGCATCTGTTTTCAGAGTAGTTTAGTGAATTACATAGATTCCATCAATTGCATCGGCATGTATCTGTTTACTGGTTTTATTGGAGAAAACTATCAATGTGAGAACATAGAGTGCAAAATACTAGCTCCTTGAAGCATGAAAATACTTTTGTGCTATTTTGGGGTTTCATTTTTGAGTATTCTTTGTTGGGCAGATGCAAGGCATTAGTGTACAGATTTTTTTCTTTTTTTCAACTGCCCCATTTTTTTTCTTGAAAGTAATTCTGGTTAAAGTTGGGAATTTTTGAGACTTGCTCAGCTAAAAATTAATTAGGATGGCTCACTTAGAGTCTTGGGGCTTTTCTGTCATGATTACTTCTTTAGTTCGTACTAGAAATAGTAGGAGTTGTCTTAATATATAATGAAATTTTAACATGTCAGTGATGTTCCTGGTACAGAGCTATGGTCTTTTTGGGATCACCTGTTGCAAAAATGGCTGTTTTGCTGAGGTAGGTCTGCTTTAAAGATTTGTGTCAGTATGACTGATTATGTGACAATAACAGGTTTTTCTCATTTAAAGACTTCTCAGTGCTAGAATTTGAAGTTCACTGTAAAGAAAACTGCAATCCATGGATTGCAATGCACTGAATAAGTTTTGGACTTTAATCTTGCTTCATAATAAACAGTGTCTTTTTACTTAAGCAGGTTAGACTGTGTATATAACAAGTCATTCAGAGTTGTTTACACTAAACAACTGCATGCCCTGTAGCAAAGATCACTGCAGAGATGTGTGTTTGCTAATTGAGAGTATCCAAAGAGTAAAATTGAAAAAGAAGTAGCTTGTCAGAGTTTTGAAATCCTCACTGTGTTGTAATTGCTTATTCCACTGATTAATGATTTAATAATCATGATAATTGAAAAAGCAAGGGCTGGTGAAATATTCTGGTTGTTTTATTTTCACCATCTGATTCCATTTTTGTTTGCTATTTAAACATCCCAAAGTACAGTGTAGCTGAACCAAAAATATCACCTATGATCAACAGAGTTTTTTGTCTTAAATGAATTCAAGGTCACTTAAGGAAGACAAAATTATTGACTTAAAACTTTGATTCAAATTCCCTGCCTGAGATCCTTCTAAACCTTCTAAATTTTGGTTTTAGCTTTCACGTGTCTTGCCTTTACCAAGTTGTATGTTCTTTCTGTTAAAACACTGTAAATAAGGATAAATTTTGTAATCATGGCTAGTTTGTTACAGAATTTGCGACAGTTCATAAAAATGCAGGTCAATCAAAGCTTTTGTTGTTTACAAATTTGCTTACGTCTGTGGGGTATTTTGACACAGACTCAAAGTTTATTACTCTCTACACTTTCCAGGTTCTGGAGGCCATAAACTTGGAGATGACATTACCTTAGTGGGTCCTTTGATTCATATGGGATTATGTTGGGATCATTGACTCTTTAAAGGGCATAAATGTGTTTCTGCTCAAACAAGAATGTGTAATGAAGAAAATGTAAGGAGCTGTTCCTTTGCTAGCATAAGGATGGAGCACTTTCTTGCATGGAAAACTGTTACTTTCAATAAACTCATGCATGACTGAATGTGTATAAAACTGTGGGTAAAATCTTTGAATAAGATGCAATTTCATAGAAATCAAAGCTTACATTCTGCAGAGACTGATGGCCCTTTCTGTCACATGTGCTTTCCTGTAAGAATTGGTGTGTGATTGTCCTAAAACCTGATGGAAAGTCTGCTGCTGCAAAGCGTTTCACCATTTGGATGTGAGTAACTCCCCTGGAGATGACTTAAGGTGATACTTTTTCTATGCTGGATGCTTTAGGAGTGATAACTCACATGTGTGTAGTTTTGCATAGGGCCTAAGCAAGGTTTCATTTCCTGGACATATCCATTCTTGATAGTAGTTGATAGGACATTCAGACACCATGTTTCAGACAGTAAATGTGTGGGTTTTTTCTTTGAGAGATGATGTCTTTTATGGCTTCACACACACACTTGCATATTTTTCTTTTTTCGATTAAACTTGGTTTATATCCTTGATAAATGGGATTTAAAACCAAATTAGCTAGTTCACATGCATTAATTGTTGTCTAACGTGTTTAAACAGCTATGTTGTTTAAGCCTTTAATGACTGTTGAAGAAAGTGGAGATTTATATTTTTGGACACATTTTTGATTTATCTACTTAGCAAAAAAAGCATGCTGTGATATTTTTCTGGGGAGCTTAATATAATGTAACAGTTTGAGGTAAAAAAGGAACTTGAAGGAAGTGAAGATTGTTTTACTGTATCTTATGACAGTGTGAAAAGCACAAATGTTGAGTTGCTATGTTTTCAGTGCCCCGTTTTCCAGCTTAGGTGCAACATAAACTATCTTAATTAATATTGTGTCACCAAAAGGTTTTGAGATGGCCAATTGAATTCTGCCAAGATAGAGTCTTTTGATGAAAACATATCTTTATTGATTGTAGAAGAAGAAAATCATTCTTAAAATGAAATCCAGAGAAAAAAAATCATATCCCTCAGAGAAAATTTCTGAGTGGCAGGTTGAGATTAACATCATAAAATTGAATTTGTGCTGCAAACCTTTGATGTAATCAGCAGCTGGGAGATGGTGTTGCCCTTACTGTGCTCCTTCTGATTGTGGTGAATTATTGTGTGGAATGAAATAAGTGTTTCTTGTGTCACTCGTTCAAGACATACAAACAAGGTATTACCAGGTGCTTCTTGCTAGTTAAAATGGGTTGTATCGATTGCTGGTCCCTGTGCCCTGCTCCCTTGGACATCCCCATCCCCAGGGAGGTGTGGGTGTCACTCAGCAGTGACTCCAGCCCTTTAGGGTGTAGCCCAACACGTCTTGAGGAAAGTCCCATCACATCTTAAAGTGGATTACCAGAGATGCAATGCAACATCCTTAAGGAGGGTGCAACATTTACATCATAAAATAGGGGGAGTTATGAAAGCAGGATGGAATGGACTAGTAGACTGCAAAGCTAATTTTAAGAAAAACTGCTAGCTTTTTACTAAGAGTAAAGCCAATATTTATAGAACTTTATTTCTTCTGTAGAAACTTAAGAGACTGTGTCAGACAAAACCAAAGAACAGACAGGAACAGGAGAATGAGATAGATTAGAAACACAGAAACCATAGGAACTGGTCATGAAAAAAAATTAGGTTCTGCCTAAATTTTGCTTTTTAAGATGTCCTTTACTATAAGGATAAATATAATGGGGTGATCATGGGGCGAACTTATTGAATCCAATTCCAACAGGTAAATTCTGCTAATATATTAATATTTTCAGGACTGCAAGCAAATTTCTGCACGCTTTTGTTTTGCTTTGTGCCTGCATTGATTGCCAGACATTTAACTGGAGTTTTAATGAAGTGACCTTCTATTGACAGCTTGGAATGTGTAGGAAACATGAAATAAGTGGCAATAAATTCAAAAAATTTTTTGGCAGGTTAACTTTTATCTGTAAAGTGATATTTTGTTGTAAGAAGTTTCCTAGTTCTGTAAGTAAACTATAAATTTGCATGTGGTAGGCTTTTTATGAGTTATAGTGATGAGAAAGAAGTTTGTCACAACCAGCATTTTATATGATGAACTGTTTGAGAGTAGGTCCCTGGGAGGAGTTTAGCTCCTCATTTTAAGGTCTTTGATGTGTATATATATTTATCAGAAGTGTTATTTTTGAATTCGTTGAAAGATCAGAGTATGTATTTTCATTATCAAGAAATGTCATTCTTACAACAGTTGCTAATAATTGAACAACTTGAGGATGTTTCATACAGAAAAGCTTCCTTTAGGCTTCTGAGCAAGCCCTGGAAATGCAAGGACTGGTAAGGAATGTGTGCCACAGTCTTCAGTGGGGGCAAAACAGTCCCCAAATTTCTCGCTTCAGGTCGCCGTGAGTGCATGGGTGTGCATGCTCCTGAGACCTCAGCCACTCTGCCTCTCTAACCCTTTATGCTCCCAGGCCACTGACTTTAAGGTTATGATTTTTATTTTCAGAAAATGCAGCTCAAGGAAGGGATGTGTGCCTGAGGTTAAGCAGTAATTGTGTAGCAGTGATTGGAAGGTCTGACATGAGCCCAACAGAGGAGCTAACAATTGTTTAATTTTGTTTTAAGGTCAGTAGAGGAGTCAAAGTCATTATACACTTAATATATAATGGGGAAGTATATGTTAAATTATGATGGCACTGATTCTTTGTGGTATTATCTGACCTTTTTCATTCTTGTCATTTCATGACCAGTCCTAGTCAAAAAGCTGAGTGATCAAGGAAAGACCTTGCATAAATATGTGCTTAGTAAGGCATTCAAGGTCAGACCCTCAGCTTTCTGGCCTCTGGAAGCTTTTGATTAGACTTTTAAATATCTCATGGCTCCTGTAGAAAAAGAGGTGGTGTACTCAGCTTTCCAAATTAAGATTTAATCCTACAAAAATGGTCCAAAGTTACTAAAGTAGTACAACCAAAGTCCTTGAAACTGTGAAAATTTGGGTGATTTCCAAGTTTATAGTGGTTTGTGGTGTGGTTTCAGTGTGAAAAGGAACTAGAGACAGAATGGTAGAGATGGAACAAGTTAGTGGTGAGATGAGCTGGTATGGTTTTAGCTAAAACCAGATCTTTTCAGTAATGAGAGACACTCTCTGGCAGTATGGTTATAACGGCAGCACAAATAATCTTATTAGTCTGTAAGCAGGGAGAATTGGCAGTAGGACTGAGAAACGTGATTTCAAGTTGAATTATGGGTTAATACTGCACATAAGATATGCTTGAGTGGGCAGAGCTGGAGGAATTTGACACGTGCTGATAAGCTACATGTCGTGTTCTGATATGCCTTGGGCAATATTTGGCTTTGTGAAAACAGCGTTTTACCATTTTAAAAGAAACAGTCTGATAGGTATCAGTTGATTTTTATATCAAAAGTTTGCTTTAGGTGCCATCAGTATCACTAAAAAATTTGGTAAAGCTAAATATTGTCAGACAAAATGTGTCCATGTGGATATGCTGTATTTTTAGTGAGGTCATGCTACACTAAGAGGCAAAGGTTTCATTCAAACTGCTTGTGCATCAAAATATCTTAATCCAGAAAACCAAGAAAGAAGTGGACAAAAATGTTGAGGACTGTATTAATACAAAAATTCATACACCTGCTTTCCTTCTCTTGGCCTTCAGTCATAATGTAAAGGAAAACGTAGAAAATATTCTCGTAACATTTCAGTCTAAATTAAACCAGTGTTTTATAAATAGCAGTAGTTCCTTATTCATGTTACTCAAGAGTAACTAAACCATCTGCAGATAGATCATTTCCATGCTACCAAATTCTATCAGTTTGTTTTCTTTTTAACATCTGTTAATTTGAGTTTTCTCTTACTCATCACTTGCTCAGCAGTAGGTCTTTGGCTAAGAATATTGAACTTGGTTCTATGCTTCCCTTGTAAGAAAATAAAATTTATGACTTAATATTCAATATTCAATGCAGTACAAACCTGAATTGTGCTTCCTTGTGGTGTTTTACACTAATTGAACACTCCCATGGTGCAAGTATAAATGACTACATGATATGCAAGCAAATGCATTTTAAAGATGCAGGATTTGGCTTGTCAAACTCTTTTGGCAGTCATGCCTTTATAAGTCTTAGAAAATGGCAACCTTTTTTAGCTTTGCTGATAACTAAAAACATGTCATTAAATATTGTCCAGAACAGCTTTTCTTTCAGGGTGTAAAATGCAAGAGAAAAGGATTTCAGTGTTCACCAGTAACTTCATATGACTGGAGATCTAAAAAAAAAAAAAAAAATTAGAAAAGTCAGATTCTAATGCTGGGAAGAACAACACGTCTCAGTATTTTTATATATCCACAAAGAGCTTTTAAATGAAACTAAGTGGGATTTAGCCTAATGAACTCATGACCTCAATTTTTTTCTTAGCTTCTTCTTCCTCTGCCCTCAGCATTGTCAAGGTTGTATGGCAGGACCTCGATAGTCTGGCATACCAGTCTTTTCAGCCTTTTTTCTCAGCTAAGCCTTTTATCTAATTTTCTTCTCAGGAAGCAAGACCATTCCTTTAGTTCTGTGTTACATTAGGCTTTTAGTAGTAGTAAGGAAGATACCTCTTGTCCCTATCCCTGCTTTCAGCTGCAATTGTGCTGGGTTACAGTTTTTTAAGCATAACTTAAAAGGCTGCTTCTGTGGTCTTTTCTGAATTATTACAGGAACTGCTCTTCATGTTGCTTCTCATTACTTGTGTTACTTCCTTTGATTCACTGTTACTGGCTGTCGTGCATTTTGTTCTGCCCACTTCCTGTCTCTCCTCACAAAAGTTCAGCTTTACTGTCATGTTTTCTGGCTGAGTTCTCCCAGCTGCACTACTATAGCATTTTGTTTCATTTTGAACATCTTTCCCGAGGATGTGCAAAGGGGTCTGGTGTCTCTTCTTTGTCCAGGACAAATTGAAGCACACCTTCTCTGAAAGGTGAATTTTGCTTAGTGACTGCAAAGTTGTTGTTCGGAAGTATGTCTTCAATTTTATTATTGCTGTCTGGATTAAAAGAAAGGTGGCATACAATACTTAGGAAAAGAACAATTAAAATATTTATGTGACCTTAGACAATGGTGAATCTGAAACAGCTTAAAATCTGTTTCTTCTTGTTTGCTGACACTTGAGAATAGCATGTTGACATATACAAACATTTTTGACATTGTTCAGTCTGTCAGATGTTGTCAATCTCTGTCCATTGCCTGGTTGGTGGGAGTCAAAACTGCCCTCAGCCAGATGGACAACTCCATTAAATCAATTTTTTGTAGTAGGGAAAAATCTCTTAGATGGGAATTTTCTTTGGACAGGGGACTCATGTCTTGAACAACAGTCTGTTAATTCTCTGTTTCTCAGCTTGCAACTCTGCTGCCACCTTTATTTTGGTTCTTATCTCTAGGAGATGCCACAGAATGGTTAGGTATATAGTGCTTTGCCTTCTTGGGCATTATTTTTCTCTTCCTCCCTGACCCACCACCAGTTCTCTCTGTATTCTTTCTCTTGCCTTACCCTCCTAGAAATCACAGAATCTTTATTGACACCCTGATCCTGTGCCATCTCTGCTCCAGCAGTTGGCTACTGCTGCTGCCAATGAACAGCCCTGCTGGTTGGAAGGAACAGGGGAGGTGTTGTGTGTTCCACCAGCCACATTTAGGGAGAACAACGAGAGCCCATCAGAGCTAAGAGAGGCTGTGTGGAGCGGCACACAGCTCTTGTTGCTGATGTTTCAGTATTCTGGTAGTACTGGTCCCTGAAATTGTTAGTGTGGTGTTGGCAGCAGCAAGAAAATATTTTACTGCAGCATCAGCTTCTTACAGCAATATTTTATAGCTTTCCTTTCCAGATGTGGATTAAATTCCCCTCTTTTAAAGGTTTTTTTCTCATGTTTAATGTTACTTAACCATCATGATTTGTTTTCAGGTGTTGACCATGAAGACATTGGTACCGGCTGTGGTCGTGTGGGGGAGAACAGCTCCCTCTCACAGCATCACTGCTGTTATGATCACAGATGACCAGCAGACCATAGTTACAGGAAGCCAGGAAGGACAGATTTGTCTCTGGGATCTTTCATCAGACTTACAGGTTTGTGTCCACTGTGCTACAGTTTGCCAAATAGACAGCCAGGAGTTTTATCTTTTATTATTGACAATAGGATTATCCAGACTTGCACTAATTCAGATGAATTTTTAAAGATAGTGTGATATTTGTTATAGGATACTCATGAAGCAGAAAGTGAAATTTCTACATGAGCAACCTGTTATTTGCAGTCTTTGGAGAATTTTTCATAGATTAGCATGACCTGTGGATTATAAATTGAGACTGCTCTGAGTAATGACAGCAAGTAAATGTATACAATTATCATGATTACTATCTTGTGAAGGTTTTTTTCCTTTTGTAAATCAATTGCTGAGTATGACCTGTCATTTAAAGAATAAGTATTTTGTAAAACCAAATCTGTCTACCAAGATGGAAGCAGCAAGATGAAACCTCTCTTTTTGATACAAATTATTGCTTTGATTATTTATTTTCCTGATAATGGAGCAGAGTGAAAACAGTTCCTTTTTTGTGTTTCTAGAACTATGGTTCTTTTTTTTTAATTTAGTTGTCCCATTCTTATTCAAACACAGCCTGAAATTTTGAACTTTTATAAGACTATCTTTTCCAATTAGAACTTTTACATGTAGTGATGATAATCAGAGATTTTATTTAAACATTTGGTATGAAACACATGTTTAAGAGCTTTGGTTTATTAGTGTCTACTTTTCTGTGCCATTTCTGGTGCATGCTGTAGGGTGAAGGCCAGATATGTTCTGCACATTGCCTGTTTTATAACATTTGATCTTCATACATTCTTCAGAAGATGAATGCAATGAATAGAAAAACTTAGCTTTATGCTAACAGCATAAAACTTCACCCACATCTTTCTGCATTCCACAAGCATGACTGAAGAACACAAGAATATAAAACAAGCTGACAATTATATATATACAAGTAATATTCTCTTGGTTTTAGATATCCTTAGTTTATACAGAAATTGTTTTAGATAAATCATTATATTTTTCTTCTAGATCTCATCAAAAGAAATTCTCTTTGGCCATACTGCTTCCGTAACTTGTTTGGCAAAAGCAAGAGAGTTTGAGAAACAGCCATATGTAGTAAGTGCTACTGAAAATGGGTAGGTAACTGAGTATTCAATTATTCATTTCTTAAATCATGAAGTGTGTGTCAAGTGTAGGTCAGATTATGCTTTTGCAGAAATGTTTCAATGTGCTTCCATGATATTGAAATGATAGCAGCTACTTAGGATAGTGACTGCATTATTTATACACAGTGGTCCAACTAAGAGCTTGTCCCATGGAAAACAGAAAGGTTTGGCAGGTTCTCCACTTAGTAGATGGAAAAAGGGAATTTTTCAAGGGGTTTGGCTAGACCCTATTCAAAGGGAAATTAATGAGGTATTGGAGGGCATCAGCAAGTTCAACAGCATTTGAATAACATGGTGTTTTTCTCTGTTTCTTCTTGAACTCAGTCTTGAGAACTGAACCAGTAAAAGAGGCTAATGTACTTTAATCTGGTTTATGGTTTTTCAATATGTATGGAAACACAGAGTGGCCATGAATAAAAGGCATATATGCTCCTTTTCTGTCTTTAAATCTTATGTGCTGTTTTGGAGAATATCCTTTCAGAGGGCCCTGATCTTGCAGCTTTTATGCCATGTGTTTATGATGTATCAAACTGCTTTCTGCATTTCTGCTAGGGTACAATTCAGAATATTTGATAACCTTTTCAGCTGGGGTCTGAAGACCTTCTATTTAGGATTTCATCTGCTGAAAATAGTTGGGGCTAGCTGCTTACTTTCTCAAGGGATTTCTTAAGCAATTTTGCCTGGCTGCCTAGTTATATTCTCCCCCTTTTTTTGTGTTCATCTTTTCTAGTTAACAGGGCAGCTCTGTTAAAATGGCTTTCCGTGTCAATTGTCCTTCAGGCTGTACCTTCCAGCACCTTAAGGCTACTGGTTTCTTACTGAGGAGGTTATTTATCCTTTCCAGCTGCTATGACCCCTGTCTAATTCTCTCATTCAATGATGAGTATACAGGAAAGGGATAACCTGCAAAAAAACCTGTGCCAGGTTTCTTAATCTTGAAAGATTAGATTTGCTCACTGGCCAGGTAGTCATAAACAGTAGTGTTTGTTATGTTTATGCAGAGAGGGTGAGAAATCTACACAACCGGTTTTGTATGGCCCTTCTACAGTTCTACTCAAGGCTTCTGAAACTGCTTTTCATCCCAGTTCTGAAGGTCTGTTGGAGCAGTACTGCTTCCAGATCATACTGGGAGCAAAGACACTGCATTTCCAAAAAAACTGGGGTAGAAAGTGTTAAGACAAAAATGAGGATATTGGTACAGATATACCATACAGAGATGTTCACATCCTAAAGATTTTATCTCTGAAGGGATCATTAGACTTGTTTGGAATGTGTGTAGGTAGGATTGAATTGTCTTCTGGGCCATTTAAGTGTTCACTTTTACCAAATTACTGCTGACTTCTCATCTGTATTACATAAGGGCAAAGCATCCATCACTGATCCCTGTAAGGTTGCAACATGAAGTTGAGATAATTACAAATAGGAAGCCTTGTCTTCAGGAGATGGAGGGTTTGCCAAACTGCATTTTCTGGCTTGTGAATAATTCGCTTCTGCTGTTTTCAAGCTTCCATCTCCTTGTAGTGTGGATGGAAGAAATTCTGTGGAAGATGATTCGATAATAATCTTCTGTGTTCCACTCCAGATTATTTTCAGAGTTTCTATAACTGACTAATCCCAAAAGAATGAGTATTGAACATTATTTTTGTACTTATAATATGGAAGTCTATAAATGATTTATAATGATTCATAATTTCTCACTGATGTCCTGTAAGTGACAAACCTATCCTACAGCATATGCTGTATGTAATGTGTTATAGCTCAGTCCTTATTAGTATACACAATAAATTGAATACATCCAGAAACTGAAGTTACATTCTGACATACTGGCTCCATTTGTGCGTGTTTGTAGGTCTGTATCACAGTAATGTAGCTAAAGCAGTAAACTTCTAATATAAATGAGAAAATCAGTGATCTGAAATGTTTAACAAACAGTAAAAAGCTTTCACTTTAGTTCTGACTTCGGATCTAACAACTTTGACCCTGCTATTTCTCAGCTAAAAAATACGAAGAAATAATACTTGGAGTTTAGCATAAAATGGGAAAGTAGGTTAAAATGTAAATCACTAAGTAGTATTTCTTATAAAATACTCTTCCCAATGTATTCTTTAAGTCTAGATACAGAAAATTTCTTGCAATATCATTTCAGAAATAATGAAGTGAATGTTTCAGTTCTGGAAGTAATGTTTGCTTTTTTAATAAAATCTAAAAGCATCAAAGTTTAACATTCAGTTACTGAACTGTGATAACATCTCATACAGCCTCATTTACAACATTTAATTTGATTCTCTTGTGATCCAGTCCCACTGCATGTTGAATAATGTGCAGATAAGGAAGGTGTGCCAAAGTGTCTTTCCCAAACAACCTTTAATGTGCCCGAGTGTAGTTGTAGTGTTGCACAGGTACTCAGGTGGTTGAGTGTATTGAGAGCAGATTTTGGGAACAGCCTCATGATGGCACTGTTTCTTCTTTACAAAAGTTCCTCTCGAGCTCTGAAGTCTGATGTGGGAGAAGATGCATAAGGCTTTTTGAAACGTGTGGTTTAAGTTCAGTGAAATGAATAATTTTCAGGAGGATGTAGTTCCAGTGACAGATAGTTACAGTGACACTTTGACGAGCTGTAATGGCAGTATACCTACAATTTGTTGTAGACAAGAGTTGGTCTTAAAGTCAGGTTGCTTGCAAGGCAGCAGGGTGTAATTACCAAAACAAAAAGAAACAGATACTGTATGTCATCCCCTGCTAATGACTACATTTTCTTACCCAGCAATCTGTAACAAAAAGCTTTATAAATGACCAGACTGCACTTAAATACAGCACTAAAGAAAAATTTGGCACAAAATTATTTCAGCCAATTGAGTGGAAATGACAGAGAATAATATGAAGTTATCTTTGGCAGGGAGATGTGTGTTTGGAATGTCACTAGTGGACAGTGCATTGAGAACGCAAAGCTTCCTTATAGGCATACAGCAATCCATGTAAGTATAGCAGCTTTTCATGGGGTCTCTCTTCATTTACAAGAGTTTTGCTTTATTAATGTGATTACTTTGCAGAAAAAGTTTTAAATATACAGCTCGTAACATAGGAGAAAAGACCTTGTCACAACATAAGTAGTTTTTATCTCTTTTTCAGGTTTTTTTCTTTTTCAGCATTGAGACTTTTATGTTCCTCTGAATTCCCTAATCAAATCAGACTGATTATTTTTAGCTGCAAATATTTGAAATGCGGTATTAACTTACTGTTTGTGCATCAGGTAGCCAAGTGAAATGGTTTTAATTTTTGCTCTTGTTAAAATTGTATGGAAGCTTCAAGTGTGATGCTGGCTTTTTATAACTTTTTAAAAGTACAAGTAATCTGGCCAAAGTAATATGTGAGACAATCTGCTGAAAGACTTATTTTTAAACTTTTGAATGGTTTTGGTGCTGAGCTCCTAACCTCCAAAAGACTTTACCCCATTTTCAAAAATACCCTGGCATTCATTGCAGAACTTTAGGACAGATCCCTTATTTTCAGAGACTTTGAATATTGCTTCAGATAATTTCATGTGTTTGGTTGAAACTGTATCCAGGTAAAGTAAGTATCTAGATTTTGGAGTGTGGGAGAGTTTGAAATACTCATGGGAGTAAGATTGAGGGGCCCAACATCTACAGGTTTGGTTCTGGGGCATGGCTTATTTCTGGATGTGTTAGCAGAAGAGAAGCTCAGGGCTACTGTATTAATTAAAATGCTGTTTTTCTTTAGTGAGGAAGTCTAGGTTGGAACTAATTCTCCAAATGATGGATATCTGAACCTTCATGTAACTCCAAAGCACAGCCAATTTGGAATCCAAAATTTGTAAAGCTTCCAGAAGAGAATATTTTTCCTGACACTGCTTTAGTTGATATGAGGAGTTCAAACACAGTTGTTAATTGTAAAGGGAAGAGGAAAAAGCTTGGATGTATTATGGAAGATTAACTTATTTTTTTACATCCATGTATGTGTATGTGTATACAAATATTAATTAAGAATTATTCTACACTTTTATTTGTGCGTATGCTTAAAGTGTATATATTCCTTAAATAGATGTATGTACACAAAACAATATTTAAATTATAATTTGAGGTGCAGTATGTCCTGCTATGTTCTAGTGCTTAATTATGTTTTAATAGATTAATTTGCAGACAAGTTCTGTAGGAAAGTAGGCAAATCTGGCCTAGCTGATTAGCTGACAATTTGTACATTTTTTTTGTGAAGATCAGAGGCAGAATATTCATTCTTACCCTTCAAATAGATGTAGGAAATACTTTTAGAAAATAGGTACTTCCTCCCTATTAGGAGTGGGATAAACCTAATTGTGGGTAATAATTATTTTTGTTTAATTACTTGGTCAAGATTATCTAAAGGACAACAGGAATATCTAACAGGAGAACTTGCTTGGGAGAAAGATGTTGTTAGGAGGAAAAACTATTCTTAGAAAGCAGCCTTAAGATAGTTATAATAAATGTTTTTCTCTGTGTGTTTTGTTGTGTATTTTTTCTTGTTGCTTGTGCTGTAGTTGTTTGGCTTTAGTTGAACAGCTAACCTATCTGCTCTAGTAGGTTCCTTCTGTTCAGTGTACATGTTTTAGCTGTGAATGGCAGATGTCAACTAGTGCAAACTGAGTATTTGCCTTTTGAAATGAAATTTAACACCAGGGTGACACTTAAACATTTGTGCATCGTAACCAGTGGGGAATATTCTCAGAGGAATTACTGACTATAAAAATCCTCTATTTCAAGCCTAATTTAATGGTAACAGTAAATGTAAATTCTAAGCCTTTCTGCCTCTTATTTATTCGTAATAACAGTAGTAATGTTTATCCTATTTCCAGTTATGTATACTTCTTTTATTTTCGCACTTCACTTAGTTGACTGAAAAAACCAAGAATTATTATATAATACGGAGAATTTGTAAATGAGGTGCAGTTTTTTTGGGTTGTCTGATATTTTTGTCTGACTACATGATTGTTCCCTTTATTTTCAGGTTAGTATTAAATGTAAATCCAATTTGAGGTGGTTGCTTATGCATTTTTAAAAATTGTTTATAATTACACCTAGAGATGCAATGCTGGTGTCCTTGCACATACAAAACAACTAGCAAAAAAGAAATCCTCATAGTCACTCTGCGCTCTGTTCCTTTGCTTTGTGTCTGGTTTTTTTTTCCTTTATGTGATTGCTAAGAAAGTCTTCTGAACTAGGATATTTAATGTCAGAATGAAGACTATTCTATGGAGTAGAAATCCTTCCTGGAAAGTAATCAGAAATGCATTATGAAAAATTTAATTATGAATATTTTGCATCTTCACCTGAGTTTTCCCTTTCCCCCCTTGGTGAAAGGAGCTTTATTAAATGTTTGGAGAGGGGCCTCTCAGAGAAACAAGTCTCAAATTCCTTAGCAATTTATAGGGAAAATTAACATCTGATGTTCTTCCAAAATTTACAAAAATCCTAATATTTAGGAAGGACGGGTACTAAGCTGTGTGCCTTGCTCGTGTCACTAGCAATATTGCATACAGTTTCACATATGCCTCAGATTTGTTAGTGATGATTATTAAGTGTTGATTATTACATGTTCAGTGTGAAAAATCAGCATCCCATTTGTGCTGACTCTCTGTTTTCCACTTGGACAGTATTACCATTGCTCATTCCGAATGACAGGTGAAGGCTGGCTTCTTTGTTGTGGAGAATATCAAGATGTTCTTATTATTGATGCTAAAACTTTGGGTGTTCTTCACACTTTATCATCATCTCAGTCTTCTGATTGGATAAATTGTATGTGTATTGTGCACTCTGCAAGAATTCAAGGTATATGTTTTAAAGGTATTTATGTAGCCAAATTAAATTGTGATAAAATATTTCTGTGTAGATGGTATTTGATATTTAATATCAAATTGTTTCACAGAGCTGTTATGTAGATGTTAATGCTTCATTGATAGCACAGGAGGTGTTTTTAAGGCTCCTAATATTGGCCCTGTTTTACTTAATGTTTTTTAGAGGGGGGAAAAAAACTTCTATATTGGCTGTAAGCAGCTCACTTCTTGGATTTCTAGCAATAAGTAAATTTTGTAATATCAGAGAAATTAAAGGCTCAATACCACAGTTCTGTGCCTTCTCTTAATACATTATTCACTGTTTGCTTACATGTTTTGTATTTCTGTATATAATTTACTTAATTTTGTTTCATATAAGCAGTGCCCTGTAGATTCCTTGTTTTAGTGCTGAAATAGGTAGGTGCTGTTTGAACTTGGCTTCAAGTTGACTGTCTCACTGTTAACTTTTCGCAGAAGACTCTTTGGTTGCAGTGTCTGTAGCTGGAGTTCTCAAAGTGTGGGATCTGTCTTCATCTCTAAATAGCATTCAGGTCAGTGTTAACATGAATGTTCTCAAGTAAAGGCTTCATTGAAGCAGAATATGAATAAATTTAAATCTTCTAGATGTGCATTAAACAGATTTTATTACTTCTGTTACGAAATTGTGAAAAGACATAGCATTATTTAAAATTGGGCCATTGGACAGCTTTTGCCTTGACAACTGTACTACCTTTTGGACTGGCTTTTTGTCTTTTCCTATTCCAGGATGCTTAACTTTGAATGCTTTTCTGCTATCCTGATAATGCCTTTGAACCCCTTCACTCTGTCCTTTAAAAGCTCTTCAGTATTGGCCTTTGTACTTCCTCTTCACCCTTGTTACTCTTCAAAATGGTTCTTTAGATTTTGTTTTCCTCTGTCTGCTTTTCACAATGCTGTCTTCACTTGGAAAAGTCTCTTGCTGTGTCAAGTGCCCTATTTTTCTGTCTTCAAGCTCACTTACTCTTTTTTGTGTTAATATTCTCAGCAGCTGTCACCTTCCATGAACAAGTGTTAGCCTTGGGATGAAATTTTTGTGGTTTAATTATACTCTAAAAGCTAGATTTACAAAGGGACTTCAGCAGTGAGACAGAAATGGCAAAATATCAATGGACTTCTCTGAACATTGGTAACTCACCACGCCTGGCTCAGCAAACTGCAAGGTGTGGGCAGCGCTGCTTGTTCATGGATAGAATCGGGACCCTGAAGACAGACTGTCAAGTTTGATACCATCCTGGTATTTTTTTTGCTTTATCTGTCGTGTTTTGGTGAGGGTGCACCTCTTCAACATCCCTAGAGCAAACCCCACTGCCTTGTTGTAAAAATTCTGAGGACTCTAACAACTGATTACAGATGTCAGAGGAACATATGGTGTGGTGCAGTCTTTTTACTGCCTGGGGCCACTTTTTGTAGAGGGACTGATGCAGAGTTTGTAACAATCCAGCCAAATTCTAAAGAGCAGTGTTTTAGTAAATATTGTTGTTGGATTTACTTGGAATTAATTGAAGCTGCAAGATGTTTTAAGAAAAAGGCTTTCAGTTTTACAGCCATGATTCCAAGCATACATACCCCTTCTCTGAGAGGTTCTGAGACTGTCAGTATCTTAAAAAAAGAAAACATCAGTTTTAAGTGATTTAATCAATATTTAATAAGTATAATTCCAACAATAATTTTGAGCCTGACGACTTCAATATATCTGATATTCCCACAAAAAAGTGAAATTACATACATTGTTTTTAACAGTGCATTTAGCAATACAAAGCTTAGAAAATTAATTGTTTCTACACTACCTTTAAAGGTGTTAAAAGCAAACAAGACATATGACAACACCAGCAACTCAGACTGTCCTGGTTGCAGCACGAATGAGTGGGAAAGTGTAATATTCATCAGCTTTTCTGAATCTGATCTGCTGTTTATAGGTTGTTGTAGCTATTTTTTGACTGAAGAATACTCATAGCAGATACTCATAGCATTTCTGTTTATGGCCTGCCTTTGGTCCTTCTTCACATTCATTATTTCTTTAAGTGAGATCATGGTCTGAGCCACACTGAATGTTTACATTCTTCTGTTTACATATTAGTTGTGAACCCTGTTGTCTTTCTATTGTTAATTGAGAATTGTGTTGCTTTGAATTTTAAAAGTCTCTTAACAGAAAGTTATTTTCAGTGAGTAGTTTCTATCCTAAAAGCTGAGATATCTGAAACAAATTTTATAGCTTTTCTTCCCTCTGTGCTGTAAAGGAGAAACAAAGTGCGTTCGAGAAGGAATCAAAATCTCTGGACTGTATAAATTGTCAAGCAGTAAGATTTTGTACTTACACGGAAAGGCTCCTTCTAGTTGTGTCCTCCATGTGCTGGCAGGTACATTATGAGCATTACACTTCCTTTTTTATGTTGTTAATTTTGAAAAGCTAATGTGATTTTAACATGCAGATGCTTGTTTTTTTTCCTTAGGTTAAAGAAAGTGTTCACAAATTGTCAGATATAATTATGCCTTCAACACTTGGCTTATCTTAACTGTGTGAAAGAGATGAAGCTTTTAGTTTTTATGAATGTATTTCCACTTTAAAAGTTTGACACCAAATTGGCTGGATAGAAAGGGGATTTAAGTATTAGACAGTTTTAGAGCACTGAGTGCATTATACTCCCCTCCACAGTGCATTTGAAAGGGAGACAAAGATTTAAAAAACCCTGTTTTAAGTATGACAGAAGTACTCAGAGTTGGCAAGTCCTCAGTAGCCAGGGACCTTTGTTTGTTGATAGAAACAGCAAAACTAAAGACCCCAGGCTATTTTTCTTATAGCTATAATAAAGTAACTAAAAATTTAAAAAAGTTTTAGAGAAAACAAAGTATTTAAACCGAAACTTACTGTAAAAATTCTGTATTTTTCCTTTCCAGTGCTACAAAATTTCTCTTATGCTAATCATTCAGGATTATTTTAACCTATATACCTGATTCCAGCATCTCCCAGGAATGGGTCAAAAAATTTCACATACATCTGAGTCAACTTTGAATAATGTAGTTGTAGACTATCCTTGAGATGTCTCTTGGGCTACTTAAAATCTGTACAAAAGCATTTACAGAGGAAGTTCATGTGTAGAATGGATAGGCTTTTCATGGAAAAATATCTGTAACATGCATAGTTTTCTATTCCTATAATGAGACTGTAAGACCCTAATGCTATTTTGGTTGGGGGGTTTTTTTGACTGTCAAGTTTCTTTAGCTTTGAACTGTTTGGGTTCACTCTGACTTTGCAGTAATTTGTTATTATCAAAACATATTAGGCTTGAAAAATTTAACTACAAAGAGTAAAACTCAGTTCTACTTACTGCTCCACTGCTCAAGCCCGGTTTAGCTTCAAATGAATTTGGCAACACTATTTGTTTATATTTTGTTGTTTTTCTGAACTTAGGTCTATGATTATTGTGATTTCTCCTTGCTTTGTACTGAGTTCTGTAAGAGTGGTCAGTGCTTTGCTGGTGGGGAAGTGCTGGCAGCTTACAGACTTATCATCTGGACAGAAGATGGCCACAGTTACATCTACCAGCTGCTAAACAGGTGGGCTCAGATGGGAAATTCACACAAAAAGTTCAGGTATAAGATGAACTTTGGGAGGGTTACTATGGAAAATCTCTGCATGTTGCAAATGATCAAAAACCAGAACAAAGCCACTTTGGCACTCAAAGATTTACCCTGAATTTGACAGCCCTCAGTCTTTGTTTGACACAGCAGGAGGCATAGGAATAAGATTAGCCATGTAGAACTTGGGCAGCTGGTGCTGTGATTTCAAAAAGTCTCCTGTAATTACTTATTTGGTTACCTTTAATTGAACTTGTGAATCTTGGATGTTACCATTCTGTTTTCTAAAAGACTTTCTAAATCTTGTATGTTTAATTTTGTTTTTTTAATTATGCAGTGGCCTTTCTAAAAGTGTGTACCCTGCTGATGGGAAGGCACTGAAGGAAACAGTTTATCCTCATTTACTCAGCTTTACTGGTATGAAAGAAAATAAGGTAAATTCATAAGGGCTTGAAAGTTTCTGTTTTCAATTACCTGAATAATACCTAAAGAATTAATAAGTTCATCAATAGATTTAATTGTTCTATAAAAACAATGAGTAATATTTAGTCCTTTATTTTAAAATTGTTACTTGCAGACTTGAAGATGCTTATAATGTATTTTGTCCTTGATTTTTGGCTACATTTAGGGTTTTTTTCACAGTAGAAAAATGCCTTTGGTGTCAACTATAGACTGGCTTTTGTATCTGTTCTCTATTTTGACAAAAAAAGTATTTTTCTAATGAAGATGTAGTCTAAAATAATTTTAGAGGCTTCTACTTCCAAATCTATAAAAAATAATTAAAATAAATAATAAAAACTCTTAGCAAATAGAACCATGTCAGAAAACCAAAATCAAAAAGGCAACCCATAAGCAAAATGTAAGCAAGTTACTTAATTCTTTTTTTTTATTAAGGAATGTCTGCATGTTTCAATGTAACTACATAAATAGGTTGTGTATCCCCCTGAAACTGAAGGGGTCTGAGTCTGTGGCATTTTATCCTGGATACTGCTGGGTTGAGCCTTCAGAGGCATAAGCACACACAGAACTTTCTTGCACTGTGAGCAGACTGATGTACCCAGAGTGCATAAAATGAGACACGTGATTCTCTTCAGAACCATGCCTTGGCTTGAGGAAGCCTCTAAGGTTTAGCAAATAGGAAGCTGTAAAAGTAGATGATCTCTATACATTCGTTTGAGAATTCATATATAGCAGAGCATGTCACACCAATTTCAAATTGGAAGTTTCTGTGTAGAGAGATGTCTTGAATGGACCCAGCTATATTGGAAAATCTACATCTTCACTCATTTTTTTTGTAGTGCTTTGTGTGACCACAAAGAAATAAATAAGGAAGCCCAGTTGATTTGAAAAGTAGAAAATTTATTATAATTAGGAAGCTGGGGAATGAGGACCAGGAAAGATATGTGGTAGGCCTTGGGAAGAAATGAGCCAGAACAAAGATTCTGTGTAGCTTTTGGTTCTGGCTTTTTTTGCTAAGTCTGATTGCTAATTCTGTTAATGAAGTTGTAGTTGTTGGAAGATGTGGATTTAATTCCTGCCTGAAATTGCATTCGATTGAGTCTTTGTGTGACAGCTCAAGCAGGTTAAGGAGTTTCTGAAGATATGCAACAGAAGCATATTTTTATTTGTAGCTGACTAGAAACACTGTTAAATGTGTACCTGTGTGAGGTTTTCTAGCATTCTTTCTTTCTGCTGACAAATGTAGGCCCTCAGAAAGCGTGTTTGTTGCATAATCCTGTGAAGCCTGACAGATTTAATTTTCAGTTAAAGGGAATGAGCATAAGCCATTCAGCTTTTCCCCAAATGCTGTGATCTAAAAATCAGATAGGATAACTGCTGAAGGATGCCAAAAGGTCAGGAAAGGTGAGGGAAAAGAAATAGCCAGAACACATGGCTTAGCAAATAATAGGGTACAGTGGTGGTACAAAGTTCACATATGCTTTCCCATAAATATATGCTTTTTAAAAAATAGTGACCTGCTTTTTTTTAATATTTCTGCTTTAATATTTGCCTTACTGCCTGAATAGTTTTTAAAGCAGATTTGTGAGACAACCACATCACCTGTGTGATCTGTTTTGAACTCCATTTTGAGACCATAAACAGAACAATTTTACATGACATTTAATAATTTTGGAACTGACTCTCAAACTTCAGTGTTGTAAATAAGTATATCCAACATATGAGGTAGTTGTAGAGAGTGATAAGCTTTCTCCTGGGCCTTTTTTGGTTTTTTTAGAGTAAACCCCAGCTCCTTCTCATCAGAATTGTGCTCCACACCCTTCAGCAGCTTCATTGATCTTTGGAAATGCTCCACCACCTCATGACTGAATGATTTTGTTATAAACTATTACCTGTGTAAAAGCATAATTCTTACCTTTCATTATTTGTAGTCATGCATGCTGTGATGACTGAAGCTTTACTGAATTTGTTTTGATGCAAAGATTATCAATATTTCACTGCATTGTTTTTTCAGCCTGACCTTGGTCCTTATGCTGGTGAAACTATAACTGGAGAACTCCCGGTCTACTTTATCATTTAGGATGTGGGTTTCACAAGGATACTTGCAAAGCAGAGGTGATCCTTGAGAGGTTTATACCAGGCAGAGTAGACTTGTTCTGAGCAGGATTTAATGGCAGATAAGAAATCAATTGTAGTTTGGTTTGTATTTTTTCAGCTTTTGATGAAAAAAACCCTTTTTATTTACAATTATTACATTATTCTGTCAGTTTTCTTTCAGAATATTGATTTACTGTTCTTTTTCACAGAGTCTTCCTTTTGTCATGGGCTTCATGAATGAAAGAAAGGAGCCTTTCTACAAGGTTCTTTTTTCTGGTGAAGCTTCAGGGCGGATCACTTTGTGGCATGTTCCTGACGTTCCTGTGTCAACGTTTGATGGTTCACCAAAAGGTTTGGCACTTTTGGCACCTTGCCACAATCTTTTTCATTATGTCTTAGGGTCAATTTTCATGAAAATCAAAATTCTCATAAAAAACTTCTTACATTAGAAAGTGATGCTCGTTTATTCCTTGTGTGGTAAATTCCTGTAGTTAGGAGTAGCAGCAACTGCTGACTTTCCAACCCTAGACTGCAGAAAGGATAAGTTAAGGGAAGTGATCAAGAGATGAAAAGGTGTATGTTGTTTAGTTTGACTCTTTATATTTTGTTTCGCATAAACAAAAAAAACCTCTCTTACCCCACCGTCTAGAGATCCCAATTACAACCATGTGGACTCTTCAGGATAATTTTGATAAACATCATTCCATGTCAGAGGGCATTATTGATCAACTTTGTGGATCTGAAGATGGATTTGGAAGTGCAGTTGTCAGTTCCTCTGTGTACATACCTGGTCTTGATAAGCTTGTGTGTGGATGTGAAAATGGGAAAATTTTTGTAACATTAGGTTTCAAAACTGCAAGAGCAAGACTTTTAGAAAACATATCTTTTCTTAAAGGTAAGTTTTAACAATTTCTTCAAGTTCATCTCAGTCAAGCACAGAAGACTTCATATTTCTGGCATCCCTTCCAGTGATCCCTGTAAAAATTCTCTGAAAAGTAGAGCTGGCAGTCAGGAATGGAATGAGGAAAATGGAAGATTGATCTTTCTCCTTCCACAGCTGATCTGTTGGATCACAGCTTAGTACTACCAAGGTGCTTTCCAGTAGTAGGAATCTGGGAATGGCTGTGGGATTGGGTATCCCCTAGAAGGGAGATTTGTGGCATGTCACTATATTGGAAGTTTTCTTTATTTTCTCTCTACAAGATCATTCCACTGAAGGGAACATAAAGGGTACATCTCAGTAGTGAAGCTCAGAGTGCAGACCTTTGTTCTCGCTATTAGGAACAGGTCCAAAATTCTTTGATCCCATGTAAGGGTTGATTATATTTATCCTGACTTTCAGGAAATGTGCTGTAAAATATGGAACTGGTATTCTTAAAGAGCAAAAATGATTTATGTACCTTCTTCTTTTAGATAATCTACCTTATAAGGTTCTGAATGGTCACAGTAGCAGAGTCACTTGCTTACTTTATCCACATGACACATCAGTAAGATTTGATCCAAGCTGGCTGTTATCAGGGGGCCAGGATTCTGTCGTGATCTGCTGGGATATATTTACTGGAGGCATCCTACACCAGTTTAATCTGCAGTCTGGTGCGGTGACAGAGCTCTTGCGATCCCCAGAACACTACAGAGTAAGTAAAAGCGTACTAAATGAAGGCTCAAAAAAATTTACATCTCTACATACCCATCTGTTTGTGTATGTATTTACATACAAGAGAAAATAAAAACACTGTCTGGCAATACTTTAGCTCATTGCACTTTATGCTTGATTTACCCTCAGTTAATGCCTCTGGAAGTTGCTTTTAATTGAGGGGAGTTGAGTTGAGTTTGTGACATATTAATTGAGCTCTTAACATTCTATTTACCATTTTTAATATCATGATTATCAATTTATATCTCAATCTGTATAATGCTTCCTTCAGAACTTTAAAGAATGAACTCAGTAAGGCTAGGAAGTTGAACACAGTATTTTAATCTACTGTGTTGCTCCAAAATATATATACTTCATTTTGCTTTGTGACACATCTTTTTGGTGCTTTGTGTGTATGTTTTTGCATTTTATGATATTTAGAATAATTTAAAGTTGTGTTCTAATTGAATTTTGAAGTTAAGTTTAGGTGAAAATTTACTGTACTAAATGTTCTATGTAACTTTTGAACGCTGTCTTCTGTGGGGCTGGAATTTCCGTTTTTCCTCCTAGAAAGAGGAAAAGACGTATTTGATACTTATGAATGACTCAGAGTTCACTTACATGCCAAAATTAAGTAGTAAAAAAAATAGTTTGCAATAACAATGTTTTTACTATTTGTAAGGCTCCTTTTCATCTTTAGTCTGAAAATTGAGTAGGATTTAATGCCTGCCTGTCTGGTGTTTCAGCCTGGTTTAAAGAGCTGAATTGTTCTGTAGGGGAATTCTTCTGTGTGTCACCAAAAATTACCTGCAATGAGGGAAGGTTTTGCAGTATCAGATCCAGACAGTATGAAATGAATTTGTAACTTTTTTTTTTTTGGTAGAAATACATTACTCTTGGCTTTTGTTTTTAGACCTGAAGTAATTTTATATCACATGAACACCAGTTTGGTTTAAGGTAATTTTTTTACTATTTTCTCTTCTAGGACAACTGCTCCTGTGTAGTTGGTTATATAATCAGTGCTTTGATATGCTAAATCTTGTGAAAAAATGGCATTGAAATAGTTATATTTAAAATATTGAAAAAACAAAGATGAAGGTATGTTTTCCTGTCAGGAAAATAGTTGTATAGCCAGCCTGCTGAAAGGTTGAAGATGTTGGCAGAAATAAAACGTAGTTTTCTAAAATGAGTATGTTCTGGGGAAGAAATCACTGGAATACTTTTACTAGGCCTGTTAAAACGGTGTGGTTATGAATGTGATTACAGTGTTAAAACTGGAGTTTTCTGTTTTGCAGTTAAAAGACCAGAGTATAGTGTTCTGTGTGTGCAGTGACCACTCAGTAGCAATTCTACACCTTCAGAGGAGACAATGTCTCTTACATGCCAGAAAGCATCTGTTTCCTGTGAAGAAGATAAAGTTTGACCCTCTTGACAATGTGCTAATTGTTGGATGTGAAGACAATTCAGTTTATATTTGGGAAATTGAAACAGGTAATAGCACAAAGGAGTTACCCTATTTTTGATGTTTGCACACTTTCCTGAAGGTTTTTCTGTCACATGGTGTTATAGGAGCATAATTTATAGAAGGCCAAAACATTAGTAGAAATACTAACATATTGATTATGTGGGTTGGAGAGTTTCAATGTTTATATAAATGAGAAAGAAAGAAATTTTTCTTCTGGTTCAAGGTATGCTACTAGTAAAATAGAACAGCTTAAGTCCAATCCTGATGATCAGAAATTTAGCTGATGTTGTGGTGAATCGAGTAGAATGCTCCTGGGAGCTATAAATAAAAATCAAATTTATTAAAAATACTGTTTTCCGTCTAAACTGTCCCAAGTTGGAGCACAAAGTTATGCTTTCTTCCAAGAAATCATAATCTGACATATTTTGATTTAATTGAAAACAGTTAATAGTGGAAGATATTTGCAAAGCTCACAACTGTGTAATCAGTAAAACTAAAGCTGAGTGCTTTCAGGTTAAACTGCAGATTCCCAGGTGATTTGAGAAAGTAATGCTGTTTCATATGGGTAATAAATGTAGTTATTTGGGCTTGGACAGACAGAACTATTAGAGGTTGTAATGGTATTAGACATTACAACATGCGTGTCCAGGAAATTCAGAGCTGTGTGTCCTGAGAGGAGGAAGGTACATTGAGTCCAGAGCCACTGAAATGCACACTATGCTAAAACTGTATCAAAATACAGTTTTACTAACTGAGCACTGAGATCACAATTCATTTTACAGGTTATTACAATACACTGTCTACACTGTTTGCTTTAGACAAAACAGGAAAAATCAGAGTATTTTTGAACTGTCCCTCCTTTACTCATAAAACCATTGCCTTCTTCAAGATTAAGGAAGAAGTAAAATTGATATCACTGCTTATGCATGTTACATATTCAGACAGGATGCAGATAGCTAAAAGTGTATCTTCTGTTATGAGTATCATGGAAGAATGAGTGCCACAATCTCCACCTTTTTAAGAGTAGCTGGTACAGAGGAAAAGATGCTATTTGCTATACAATAGCAATTAACAAATCTTTTTTTGTTGATGTTGTTCCAGTTATGCATTGCTGACTAAAAGGTGCCATCTAGGGTCAATACCTGTGAAAGCCTAGTAGGATATACTGTAGTTGCTTTGATGTTGAATTACATCTGTATTGCAGCAGAACACAAGAGGTCATGGCGTTGATCCTTGAAATTGGCCTGACCTAGATCAAGAGCTATGTAGATACTTCAGCGGCACTCAGGCAGACAAAGCATTGTTCAGATGTGTGACAGAGATGTACACAGCATCACTGAGGCACATTTGCAGGAACACAGCACCTTCATTAGGATAGCATCTATTGGCAAATGAATGGACAACCACATTGCCTACACAGTTTTCTCTGAACATGTTCCCTAACTTAGTTAAATGGGATAAAATTTGAGTGGTGGCCTTATGCTTGAGTTCTGTTATGGAAAGGGTCATAAGATAGCTTTTATTGCTTCTACAGTCAAAAAATGTTTATATTTCTTCTGGCTATGCAGTTAGCTTCGTGATTTGGGCTTTGCCTCTAAGTTACAGTCAGTGGAGTATTGTGTCAGACTCATATATCACTGTTTGCAGTTAAAAAACCAAATCTGAACAGTGTTCCTATGCAAAAGGTAATGGATGGCTGGGAAAACAGCCAGTCTGATGATAATTTCAGGCTGTAGATTAAGAAATTTCTATGAATATTTCACTATTTACACTCTTGTAGAGTCAGCAATAATTCTGTTGAATTTGACAGGTGACTTTAGAAAAGTTTAGAGACCTAGTACCATTTTGACTCTAGAGTGGTTCTTCTGCCTGGCAATTAATAGGGTGACTCCTAAAGCAGATGAAAGATTTCATTGTGTATAACAGTTCATTGTCTAGTTTCCTGTGACTGGGGTTGGCACATTTGTGCAGGAAGCATTTCAAAGGACCTAAAAATGTTTGTCTCAACAGGCTTTCATAATCATCACTTTATGGGGCAGAAGAAATTTTATGTCCTAGGTTAAACTCCAAACCGGTGCTACTTCGTGTACAACTTGGTGTACTCTGTTTTCATGAGATTTACAAAGATAACCTTATTTTACATGATCACTGGGAAGTTTTCTGAGTACAATAGTCTACATATATTCTTAATGAATAGGATTTCAGCATAGTTTATGCTGAAATGTTAAATAACAGGAGTATAATTGACTTAAAGTGTAATTTAAATCTGTAATTTAAATCTGTATGTCTTCCTCAATGACTATAAGACAAGTCTAAAAAAGGTCGGGGGTAAAAAGAGGCAAAAAACTGCCTGTTGCTGTTACAGGTCATTAAATATCTTATGCTATTACATAAGATATTTAATTATATCCTTTTATTCCCTTGATTTACAGAGCAAAGTAAAATTACACTAAGTTTAAATGTTTATATTGTACCAACATGTGGGTAGTGCTATAGAAAACAATACAGAGGCCATGAAATAATCTGTGTAGTTTAATGTATTTTACCTAAATTTTAATATATGGATACGGCAACTTTCCATTATAGTGGAATATCTTTCTGTGACAATGAATATTGATCTAATCATACATTTGGAATATTAATACAGTATGTGTACAGGATATGCTCCAAACTTGTGTGCTAGAAGACAAATATGAAAATCAATAACAAATCTTACTCTAATTAAAGTGCAGAATATTTCTTCCAATAGCTACCACTTGAAATCCCCTTCAATAAGGAAATTAGCTGTTATCTGTATTGCTTTTATATTTTCCTAACCAGTTGGTATCTTTGCTTTTTTAGAAAAATAAATATTACAATAAGATATAGTAATAAAAGAATCAAAGGATTTTTGCTTGCTGTGTACAGCAAATGGCAACATGTCTCCCAAGCCACCTTTAGATCCAATGTGTATTAGGAGTGAGGAATGAATGGGTGAACTTTAAATAGCAATATTCCTTGCTCAGAGTTAATAATCTTGGTTTATCAGCAATAAATTTTTTCAATTAGTACAAGTTTAAAGTGAATTTATTCCTTGAAGTTCATAATAATTGCAGAATGAATCATTTACTTTTTCCTGTTGCTTTCTTTTGTCTTGCAAGCCTTGCTCAGTTTTATCATTTTATGTTTAGTTTGAATTTAAAGGTAGAATAACATCACTTAATAAAACTTCAATTTATCGTTCAGTTATCATACTACGTAATTAGCTTTACACTGGCTGTATTGTGGTTTTTTCATACTCCCCCAGAGAGTGCAAATTTTCAGAACTGTCTTACATGCTCCTAGCTCCAGCATGAAAACAAAAAACATATGCCTAAAAAGTATTTTGAGGTCAGATCTCCTGAATAGTCAAAACTAACCCTGCCTACAATCCTTACTAGAAAAGGTCAAAAATCAGCAATAAATAATAGACAATAACTAAATAAATATACAGTATTTTGTTTTATCTGCACTGTTTGTGTATTGGTTTCCCTACTTGTGCTCTTACCTGAACCCTTCTCTGAATTGAATACTTTTTCCTGTATTTTGACATGTTTATTATCACAGTATTTTGAGTCCTTAGTAACAATAGTTCAGTTTGCCTTTTCTGTGCAGAAGCATTACAGTTGTCTTGGCTTCTAACATCTGCATCTAAACAAACCAGAAATTCTAAGACTGACAGTGTTTTATATAGAATTTTTCTGAGAAGACTCTAGGTGGTATGTAATTTTAAACCCCCTGTGCTTTGGTGTATTGAGTATACCAGAAATGTACATGGAAGTACCTGCTACATCAGTTCAGATATTTTCTTTGCTATTTCTTCCTGTTTTTGCAAATGTAGCATCAGGGTGATACTGATGTGTTTGTCTTGGGGTTTTCAGTAGAGGTAAGTGAGCAACTTATCATTTCTATTCACTGTAATGAGACTGACTCTGTCACCGTGTGGAATGGTCTCTGAGGACCTCTCTTGCTTGAGCAAGCAGGAAAAGCAACAGTGCTTCAAGCAATGCTGTCACTGTGGTGGGAACAAGGCATCAGCTTGGAGGTTCAGTTCACAGAAGGTGAATGTTCAGCTTTGAGTGCATACTTTAAGGCATGACTTTTCCTGAAACACTTGTGTTTCATGACTTTAACAAGAATGATAAATAGCTTGAGACACTTCTGCTGAGAAAGAGAAAAGAATCATGCCACCTTAAAATAGCTGTCAAGCATAGAAAATATTACCTCAAGCATTTAAAAGCTACACAGGTATCAATAAAATAAACTAGCCTTTTAATGAGTTTGTCATCCTTAATAAAATATGCAGTGTCTAACATTAGTCAAATCCATCTGTATGATCATAAAAAACTTTATGAAAAATAGAGAAGAGTTCAGGAATGCTTTGAGAAGAATTCTTGTTGTGTTAATGCCACACTGATAAATTTAAAAGTTGCATAAAACCTCTGCTGTTTCAGAAGCAAACCTGCCATGGAGAATATGAAATTACTCTGCAGATAGTGATCTTATGGATCAACTCTTTGATTATATTGATGGTCAAACATGCTGGAAGGTTTTCAAACACTGTTAAAAATAATTTTTTGTCGTTATATATGCTCCAGTATTTTTATAATTGGCACCAACAGTGAGACTTCTAAACCTGTAGTATACAGCAAGTATCACATGAGTTGAATGTGAGGGGAGGGGTTTTGGGTATTTGGTTGCCTTTTTTTTCCTAAGTCTTTCCTTTATTTAGTATGTCTGACAGCTTTTCTCATGCCATACAGAAATTTAGGATTAAACTGTTTAGAAAGTTAAAGCTTAGATTTCATCAGGTGGCTGTGAGAAAATAAGTTGTATAGTTTTAATGAAATTTAGAACTCCATTAAAGTAAATTTGGTCATTACTTTTCTAAGATGTTCCTCTAGATAGTTGTAGAAGCAAGAATAATTATGCTCTTATGACCTTTTTGTCCTTGTGAAATTTAGTGATTTAGAGTATCTTTTACTTTTTCATTTTCCTTGTCTCTCTATTTTTTTTTTTTCTCTTAAGGTCATTGGTCAGAATTAGAACTGAGTGAGTGAATGTGGCCTAACTGATAAATCCTGTGGTTGTGTTTCATCTGCTGGAGGCCGTGGCGTAGGGTCAAAGTCATAGTTGTCACTACCTTCTTGTTTCTTTTTTAATGAATTTTGCATAGTCTAAGGATCTGCAAATCTCCAAATAAGATTTAAAAATGAATATATATGCCTTGTGGAACTAAGCATTAGGGTTTGGGTTGTTTTTTTTTGTTTTTTTTTTTTGTTTTTTTTTAATTTGTCAGTCTTAAGGTAAATCTTAACTAATGTTTTGCCTCTTTTTTTATTGCATCTTGTATTTTATATGTGTAAGCCTTGGGTCAGTCTGTAGCTTGTACTTAAATATTTCATAGCTCCCTAAATTTGAGTCATCGTTCAGTAAATACTTATTGATGTAGAATAATAAAGGGTAGTGGAGCTTGGGAAAGTCTGTCTCAGATAAAAAAAAGCAGTGTCATCTTCTGCACAGCTTGCAGAAGCTGAGGATACCTGACTCATGACAGTATATGAGAGTGTATCTTTATGTTCATATGTGTGCATACATATATACACATTTATGTATACTTGGTGGCATGTGTGGAATTTAGCTGTATGTATCTGTTCTCTCCAGTCAATAATTGATCTTTATTCTTATTATTAATAAATAAGATTTTATACGTGTGTGTGTACATAGATGTATAGGAAGTGTAACAGAAAACTGCTGTGATCCAGTGCATCAGAAGAGTGCATGCTGGGAAGGGGTTTCATCCAGACACTAAGGGACAGATTCTCATTCTGTCTTTCAGTTTGTGATAAAGGAGTAGATGAAAACTACTTGAATATCTTCCAAGTTCAGAGCTGGTAACTTCTTCCATTCAGCCTAGCTTAGCACATTTATTGTGTCTTAATTGATTCAAAGGATTATTGTCTTTTACTGTTTGGTATAGTTTAGATGGAGTCAGGGAGAGAACAGGGGAGTGTCCTTTCTTTTGGGGTCTTCTGCCTGCCTGAGAAATCCTGAGGTAAGGACTGGCTGCATTTGGGAATTGCTCTTTTACCCACATATATAAACCACCATTATAACTTAGATTTCAGTTGTTTCTTTTGTGTTGTTCAGTGCTTTTTTTCAGCTGAAGGATATTGACAGTAGTTTGCTAATGCTCTTCTGAAAGTGTGTATTCTGAAGAATGTCAATAACACCCTGAGTTGGACATGACAGAAATCATCCAAATGCAAAAATGAGTAAGGAGGGTCTGCAAAGACACATCACAGGGCATCTCCATTTTTAATCTCTTCCTATAACTAAAATACCTTTAAAATACTTTTAGATTGTTTTAATAGGCTGGATTTTGTGTAATTTATCCCATTCCTATTTGCTAGATGGCATTTACTTTTATCTTGGTATTGGAGTATGTATTTTTAATGCAATGTTTGTTACATCTGTTTTGGGCCAATTGCTACTGGAGTCGTAGCACTCGCAATAATGAGAAATTTTTCAAGCAACATGCTTGACAATTGTCATGGAGCAAGATTGTAAAATTGTAAAATTCAAGCATTTTTGTAGCAAGGAACATAAAATTTCTGTATATGTTAATCTACCATCATAGAATAAAGTTGGTTGGGGAGGGTTTTTTCAGTAAAATAGGTATTTATGAAAAAGATGATCTTAACAGAAAATAAACCAACTAATGTTAAAGATAATACTTGTTCTGAAAGGTGAGTTTCCTGTTTTGACTACTAGTAAAGAAAAGGATTTGTTCTGGACCACATACTGCTTTTAAATAAAATCAATTCTGAAACAATTTCTCATTAACAGAGCACTGTTATGCTGTAAGAGTCATCTGAGTTACTAGGTCACAGCAGCACTGCAATATTGAGGATTTTCGATACTTCAGCTGTGACAGCAAACAGAAAGCACTGGAGCCTGATGATCTGACAGGTCATGTGATGGCACTGAATGCCTCATCTTGAGACAGGAAAATATGCGTGACCTCTCCAGTAAAAATGCATCCTTCAGTATGCAGAACCCAGAGACCTGTGTGGACAGCACTAACACCAAGAGACACAATTTGTAGTACTTGGGCCACAGGAAGAATAAGATGTTGTAGCAGTCTCCAGCCAGTCGCATCTGGTGGTCCAGAGCTGCCCAGGAGAGGGAAATGCTCCACTCTTGACTGTTCCTGAGACTTGGTTGCCATGGTCACAGCTTTAGAGATAAAGACTTTCTTTTCCTGTATTTTGTATGTATAGTGGGGGGTGATAGCAGTGATGCTGCTGCAGTGTAGACACCCCTATCTCTTTCTGTTCATCCATTGTTATTTTATGCTCCTCAGCCAAAATCCTTTGCGTTTATTCGTATTTAAATACTTCAGGTTTGAGAGTGAATTTTATTTCTGTCCTCTTTCCTGTACTCTCATGTACAAGCTTCATCTTTTCTTACTCTTCATTATTTTCCTTTAAAATCAGAGATAGCAAATTCCTAACAAATTGCAGTTTCTGAACAATAACAACCCCGCCCCAGTATTATTTTGACTGTTTGCACTGGTCAGAAAGTCCTTGTCATATACAGGTTTCTAAATCCTTTTCCCTCCTCCCTGTTTGTTTCTCAGATGTATTCGGGCATCACAGAATATAGTTATCTTCCTTTATTTTGTCTCTGCCAACTGTTTGCTCTGTAAATAGTATTTACAGAGTATTTTGAGTATCTGAGCGTTTTGGGCTCTTCAGAAGAGTAGAGTTAAGCATATAATTTAAATATTTTATAATTTCACAATCACACATTTTCCTATGTGCTTTGTGCCATTTTATTGCAACTCCAGCTGTATGCACAAACCTGTCCATACAGATGTTTGTAATAGGGAACAGGATTGGGTCGGATATGCCAGAAATGAGGGGGGGTTTTAGGAAAATAGATGTCTTCTGGAAGGTGCTGCTTAAAAGGGATTTGAGATAGCTGTTAAGAGTGATATATAAAGGACTTAAAGATGTAACAGGAGTTTTTCAAATTCTTTTTAGGGTGTTCTGTTAGTAAGAAAATATGCTGGTTGTCCAGGCCATTTGCTATTCAATGTTCCTCTCTATAAATGTGCCATAAAAATAAAATTTTTAAAAGAACCACAAACCAATTGTAGCTTCTCTATTTGAGAAACAAAGCCTTGTTTCTTGCTTAGTATGAACCCAAAAGAGCTTTTTTCAGTTGATAAGTTATAATTTTTTTCTTCTCCAAATTACTTATAAAAATGGTATGCTTGCAACGGCATCGTCCTGGATGCTCTTAGAGAAGAGTTTGTTAGCAGCAGAAACATTCAGTGACCCAACAAACTCTTGGTGGTTTCTCAGTTTCCACCTGGTCAGTCTATAATATATAGAAGCATGTATGTCATCTGTTTAAAATCAGATGTGTATTAAATACATAAAACATGAATTTGCTTTCATGTACATAGAGAATACCTGTGTATTCCATTCAGGCCATTGCCTTCCAAGATTAAATTCTGGTATCACATTTTCTGTACCTTTTACTGCTTGTGGTAGGTTTCTTTTTCTGTCAACTAAAATTATCTCCAACCAGAAGTTGAAAAATTGGCTCTGAAGCTGTTGCCAGAGAAAAGCTCTGATATATGGAAGGTAACATAAGTCTGTAGTATGATAGCCTTAACTAAATTATATTCAATTGTATATCCACTGGATTATACCACAAAATGATCTGACTCTTGGGGATGACTTCTGCTGAGGCACTCATGCATCTGGAGCTACCAAGATACATTTGGAAGTTCTGTCTAATACCAAAGACTATGCATAATCAGGTCTTTGAAACTTAGTACTGTGCCCCCAAAACTCTTGGATTTATTTAAAACTTACTGCAATTTCTCTTAAACATAATACGTAGTAATTTCACAGGGATATTATGGTAGTCTTGTGGTGTCAGTGAATTTCACTGAAAAAACGTTACAGAAAACAAGATTGGGTATACATATGTATATACATGCATACAAATATTGACTGTGCAGTGGACATGCCACAGAAGGTGATAGAGAACGCTTCGGGCCCTCCACTTAAAAGTAGGACAATAATTTCTTTGAATTTTGTTCATATTTTGCTCTGAATAATCCATAGTTTTGTGGCATTTTATGGCTTGAAAGGCTACTTTACGCATATGAAAAAGCCAAATAATATTAGCTGAGTGCCTGTTATTTCTGAGCTTCTTCAATTTGCAGATGCTGTAGTTCTTTTAAGAATGTTTGCTCATGTCCAGCATGAAATGTACAGTCGGCATCTATAAACATAGTTTTTGTGTTCCTGAGATACTGAAATGTGTTGATGCTGGGAGCTTTGTAGACAGTCTGAGACCTTTTAGGCAATCTACTTTCCTTTTAGTAACCATCCTGTTCTGTAATGCTCCCTGGCACTGGCTGCAAGTCCTGAGGAGGAATTAAGAAAATGGCACATGAAAAACAATTGGGGCTGATTCTTACTTCTTTCAGTGTAATATTACAGTAATCTGTGGTGTTCAGCTGATTTTTATAGGGGTCAAAGAATCTGGTGCTATGTTTTCTTCTGCTCAGAATTCAAAGTTTTTGTCATATGAGTAGTAGAGGTGATACTGCAGTGAACAGAAATGGATGAGTTTCAGAGAAATAATTTCAGATGAAGAGATTTTATACACACATATACACACAAACACTTATTGTATGAGATCCCTCAATCCCAGTCCAATATTTTTAGCAGGTGTTACTGATAGAACTTCAATGTTACACATTTTTTTTCTTGTAGCAGTGAAAGGGAAAATTCATGTTTTATTACTTGAGGGTAGAAAGAATTCAAACTTAAGGGAAAAACATTTTGTGTTATAGCTGATATTTAATACTTGAAAAACCCTTCAGATGTATTTTATCTCTATTTATAGAAAACATGCTATTTCATCAATTTCTTTAATTCCTATAGGAAATGTGTAGTATATAATAGCTCATTTCAGATACGTTTAAGCTCAGTTTTGCTATCTTTAATGTTAGTTATAATTAAAATAGTATTACTAAAATTATTACTAGATGAAAACTTCTACTAAAGTAATGTAAGTGGGTATAACACCTAGAGGATTTAGATTCCAGAGAGCCACAGAAGCAATGAATTAGGCTCTGAAACATCACATTCATATCCCTGATGACTAAGCTACGTGTATATTAATGTATAAACCTTATTTACATCTGACAATTTTTAAGAATGGAATGAAAAAAAATTGAGCTTTCTCTTGCTGTTTGTAATCCAGAACACTAGAGGACAGCACTAAAATATTACATAAATGTGTTGTTGTTTACACTGTTAATTATATAGATGCTCTGGGAGGGCTTCGTGAGGAGAAAACAAATTACTGTTTTGAACAGTTAGGGCCAGTGATATTTTTGTGAATATCTTTGGCTCCCTTTGAAAAACTGCATCTCAATCCACATGTATAAAACATTGAGCTGCTTGTGTTCTGAAACAAATTTATTTGCTGCAGTGATTTCTTGAGAGATTAAGTTTCATTTTTAATAGTAATAGTGTAAAGTAACTTTCTAATTTTAAAAAGTTTTCCTCCTCTGTAAATATTTTGTAATTTATTTGCTCACATGTAGAGTATACTATGATACTTACATAAAGATGTGATAGTAGAGCTCATTGAAAAAGTTAAAATTTCTGTTGTGTTTCTCTAGGCACACTGGAACGACATGAAACTGGTGAAACAGCAAGAGCAATTCTTAGTGCCATTGAAGATTCAGAATACTTAGTGACAGATGCTCTACTTCCTGAATCTCAGGAGCCAAAACGAAACAAGAGTTCTGGATACAAACACTCCAGCTCTTATAAGCATGGCACGGGCCCTTATCTTGCTCATACAGAGAAATCTCCAGATAAGGTAAGAGTCAAGAGTTGAGCATTTCTCCAGAGCAATTAGTTGTGATTCTAATTCCTTACCCTTTCACCCATGTGTAAGTGGGATGGTGGCTTTGTTTTAAGTTTATAAAGGCTTCTTCTGGCTGGCTCAGTTTTTATGCCTGCAACTGCATTTTGTAAACAAATGAGGAAAATTGGCATAGGGCCTTGTGCAAGGTCATTAGTAGATAATCTCAAAAGGATTTCCTCAGACCTTATTGCCTGTAGTTAGATCCTGTTTCCTCATGCCTCTAGTTGTGTCTGTACCTGTCAGTAATACCCTGAGAACAATTGAATACACCTTACACTCGTTCTAATGTGTCTTGAGAACAAGCACATGGTGCTCTGATGCTGTTGGTCTTTCTCTTACTGCTTTTCTAATGAGACCACAGATCCCTCTTTTCAGTCAGGGATAGTTTTTATTGGGTGTGTGTTTTCTGTTAGCATCATTACAGAATAGACTGCAAGTTCCTTATGTTTTTATTATTGTGATTAATTTTGCACCTTATTGGTTAAAAAGAAGATAATGCTCTTGTGAGGTACTGGGCTGCACATAGGTATGACTATCTTCAGGAAAGATTTGGCCAGGGAGAATTGGTATTTAGCTTTATCTAGAAACACTTTTCTGCCAAAATCATTGAGCCAACTAATTGTGACTGATGGAGAAGATGTGCTTTCTTTCTGTTTTGACTAAGTAATAGAAGGAAATAATGCTTTAAGTACTGTTAATCAGCTGTTAAAACTGAGAAAATTAGTAGAGACATCAAATCATGTGATGATTGGAAATGCAATAGTCACTCTATTTTCTTGTGGCCTACATATCCATACTTTTATCGGTTATTTTTAGATATTTAAAAATTAGTATAGTAGATATTTTTAAATAAAATCAATCTTAAAACTGATTATTATAACTATCTTTGATGGAGTACAATCTCAAATTCAATGTGATCAGTACTGCCTTTTTCATGTAGAAAAAAAATGGTTCAAACCTATTTTCTTAAACCCTGTTGATGCAGTGGGAGTGAAATATATTCAATGAACCCTTGATAAGAGTGTATCTTAGGAATAGGGTTTCATGCTGTTTGTTCCTGCTTACCACTTTTTAATTAATGAGTTTTGGGAATTCTGTTCTCTACAATAAACAGGAGAAGTCAAGTATGCTATTCCTCAACCCTTAGTGTACATAGACGATATTTTACCACAAGTATTGAGAATGAAAGATGCTTTCCCTCAATCACGCAGCTTTCCGAGTGGTCTCTGGCCTTTATTCTGACTTTATTAATCATAGGAAATGAAGTAGCAGGTATTTCAAAACTGATAAAGTGCAGCTTGATCCAAGTCCTCACTCTTGAATTTTGTCTTTTCTTCATTGTGTCATCAAATTTACATAGAACATTGAGTTTCTAATGATTGTAGTTTAACTCTTAATATTTTTCTTTGACCTTTTACTAACCTTAGTCTGATTTCTAAAGTTCTTTTTGATCCCATTTTCTGAAAAGTCTTATTAGCGTGTAATCCTGCTGTGCATGTTGTGGGGCAGATGGTGCACTAGTTGGCCATTGACACAGAATCTGATCTCCCTGGTAGTTTGTTAAAAGGAATAGTTTCTTCCTGCCTTCTTAAATAGGAACAAAAGAAAAAAGTTTTGGTAGTTGTTTGGTAAGTAGTTTTAGGTATATCTATTAAATTGAAAATTGCATGGATTTAACAGGGTGGGAGGAAAGGAAATGTGTTGATTATGAAATATGGGAAAAGAGTTATTTGTGAACTTTCAGGTGTGGAGTTTAACATGCTTTGGGAATTATCATGATCTTAAATCGGGAGAAATATCACAACAGGAAACCGTGGAAATGTAATAATTTCTAGTGCTTTTTTTGATCAGATACGCATCTTGTCTGCTCTGGTTTCTCAAAATATCCTATCTTCATATTTAAATATTGTTCATTAATTATCTTGTCCAAGTGCAAACTTAAGAATACTGTTGATGTCTCTTAGACTTTCTGTCAAAATCTTTTTTTTAGTTATGCGGTTTTTTGTCACTACAGACCTGTTAGGTTTGTCTAAATTCATAATAAATTAAGTTCTGTACTTGGGAAAGCATTCATTTATATTCATCAAATGTGTGTCATCCAGTACATTCAGAACTTCTTCCCACCTGCATCTGCATTGGAGAGGGTTCTGTAGATCGGTGTGGGCGATGCTGGAGCCTAAATCTATTTAGTGTATCTGAACCTGGGAAAAACATAACAATGGATGTCCCCTTAATGCTATTGCAGAAACCCAGTGCTGGCTACACAAAAGGAGCGTGGAACTCTGCAGCTTTTTTTAGCATTGTTCTGTAGTTGCTGAATTGAAGGCTTATTATGAAATCTGCTGTTTTTCTTAAGTTTCGTGCGGAAAAGTTTTTTTTCGACTTTTCACAAAGTGTTCTATTGACTCTTTTGCATCACTGTATTTTAGCGTCTTGAAATATTCTGGAAATTCATATCCTATGTAATTAGTGAGAGGACTGTGGTTTTCAGACTTCAACATTCCATGCCCTAGTAATTAAATATATAATTACTAGAAGTGTAAAACTATCACAAAACTTTCAGATTATTAGATGGTTTTAATATAGAGTGAGTTTCATTATCAGTTTCCTTCTTTGGCAAATTGTGTATTAGAAATTTAACAACATACTAAATTGTTAATAGCTTTTCTATCAAAAAAACCCATCAGTTTTAGCATATATTAAAGAACTCAATTTCAAAAGATTTATGTGACAGGAAAAATGAGTGGGTAGCTGTTCTGTCCTGTTGGTATTGTAATTGTGAGTGATCTTTTTGTAGGAGTGATCCACATGAAGATTGCAAGTAAAATTCAGCATTTATTCTTGCCATTATTACATTGCTTTACCATTCATATTTTCTTTAAGATGAAAGAACGTCTTCAAAATAATGGTCTCTTTCTTCCATCCTAAAAAAGATAAATATCCTCACATAGTAGTCCAGCTTCAAAGGCTTTCTTTCAAAACTTTTGCCATCATGTAAATCACGGATACAAAAGCAGAATGTTTTGATTTCATGGTGTTTTGACCATTTTAATTCTTTTATTGTGCTGCACGTGCCAGTGGGAGTACCAATAATAGATGACTGTGACAAATGCAGTTAACACAAGATCCATATTAATGTTGTCAAATCCCCTTGATATATTTAAACAGATTTTAATTATTTTTAATGTCAAAAGACCCAAAATATATAGCTTAATAGTTCTTCAAGAAAGCTTTACTTAATATGTGAATGTAAAACCTCTCATAAAAATGAAACTTTTATATTGGCCTTAGTCATTGACATAGGGTATTCATCAAGTCAGCAATTTGTGTGGCAAAGTGCCATTTGAATAGTGTATTGTTAGAATACTTATGGTCCACTTGACAAGGGCTCTTGCTGTAAATAGTGCAATTTGACTCCAGCTGTTAAAGAGTGGCTTTGACAGCAGCCAAATAGAATGGAGATGCTTTACTGCACCGCAGAAAAATCAATATTGGGTTCTTGTTCATAGTAACCTGTTTTGTTGTTTGTTTTTTTTTTTTTTTTTTTTGTAGATTTATACGAGACTATCTAGAGTTCATTTGTGAAAGTTTAAATATTATTTTGAAAGTGAGGCTGTTTTATTTTCAGATTAATGTTGGTGGTGAATGATGCTTGTGTTTAGTTAAAAAGGGAAGACAGTGCTTTGTGGATATACATAAACAATGTGATGATGCAGCATTATTGCAACTCTTTTTATAGGGATGGATGTTAGGATGTGGGTGCATAAGTTGTATAACTGATGACAAAAAATGTTCTTTCCTTCCTCTTTGTGTTTTTATTTTTCTTTTTGTAGTGCCACTGTAGTATCTCTGTCAATTTTCTAAGTATAGGGTTTTTTTAAAGCGGGTTTCTTTGTTGTTCTCCCAGTAACAACCCCCACAGATGTTGACAATCTGTAGTGCCATTGTAGATTTTCCTGAAGCATGGTCTTGCTAGTGCTGAACAGTTTTCCAGCAGTATTCAGTGACACAAGGTTGCTATGATACCTGGCCAGTAGCGATAGGTATTGAATCACTGCTCTTAATTACAATAGAATGCACACTAGACTGTGCTCATGGTGTTTGTATGGAACTGGCTCTCATTTTACCTTCCAGTCATAGTTCTGTTTGGAAATTGGAGCTCTGTGAAAAACTCATTTAAAAAAAATTGAAATGCTTCAGTGCTTCATATGAAGATTTCATTGATGCACATAAAAAGCTGGATGTGTCTGGGAATTGTTTTCCTGATGTTCCAGAAACCCTTCATGTTGGGAAGTTTCCTACCCTTTCAGCTTCAATATTTTGGATATAAACCTGTGTTTATTGTGCACTAATAATTCTAGTGATTTCAGTAAAGTTATTGGAATGGTCTGGGTAAAAAACATTTGAGGAGAAAGCAGCTTATAAAATCTTTGTAGTAGTTGCTGAAGCTTGAACTCTCATACTACTGAAAATCTAGATCAGAAAAGGGATTTTTTTACTGTGTATATAAGACAAGGCAAAGATGAGGGAGAGAAACGTTCATTTATCTGTGGACCTTTATATGTATTTTTGATATATTAACTCAGCAATTTCTTAAAATGTTGTAATAGGAGACCTTTAGAACTTGATATTCACTTACATAATAGCATACATATTCTGCTTTGAACAAAAATATGTAAAGACAAAATTTCCAGAAGTTATAAATAATAGAAGTATCTACTTTGTTGCTGCACAGAATAAGAGGCAAATGAAGACTGTAGGACAATAGCAGTTATTTTTTTTAGTATATGAAGGGAAGCAATTTGAATATAAAATTGTTATTGGAAGCCTGGAAAATCACTGCTAGTTAAATCTTACTGATGGAAAATTTGATAGAAAAATGGAAATAAGATACAAGCACAAACACAAAACAATACTTAGGTAATTGGGAGTGATACCATAAACAATAGTGTCACAGACATGGTTTCCTTTAATTTCTTTTCTTTTATAATATTTTGAGTATTATTATAGGAGGTTAAAGATAATAATGGTTTATGTGAAGTGGATTATGAAGGATAAAGCAAAATAGAAAGTAGTAGAATATTTCTCCTAGAAGTTGGTAACACCACATTGCTGCTGCAAGGGTATTTCTTTTCTTTTTTCTGGGGCTAGTGTTCAGTAGCTATATTTAGTAGATTAAGTAAGCATAATAGGAAAATTAGTGAAGAAAAAAGGACTCAATATGTACAGATTTTTTTCTCTGTAATTCAGTTGCAGAACATTTTAGTGTTACATTTTCTGTGAAATTTTACAATTAAGTATTTATCAAGGGACCAAGGTAGCAACATAACTGAAGTAGTAACTTGGGAGTTATGAGATTAAATTGGGACCAGTTAAAAAGAACCATGATCCTGAGGGGTATCGATAGCTTTGACCACATGCCATCTCTGATGGAAGTTACTGTAGTTTTTGGATTGGCTTACCAAGTCAAGAATTTGTTGATTTGTGTTTTGTCCATTTATTGCCTCAAAGCAAAATGAAAACAAAAAGCTGCCATTGTGATATTGTAGTGCATTTTAATCTTACATGGATGCAATTAGCACAGGGTAACAGAAATCTGATAATAAGCCTTAACTACTTATTTCAGTGTTTCTAACGAGGATTCTTTTCTACTCTGTGACTATGCTGAAGGTGACTGACTTAAAACTTCTTTCCCTTCCTAGACAACTAATTGGACTGTATGATAAAGCTAGAGAGGCTGCTATGGTATCCTACTGGAAATAAATCTAAGGTCAATATCAACAGTCCTTGTGAAGTATTTCATGTTGAAGGATGATTTATTGAAGCTAACCTAGCTATTATTGTCTTAGTCTTTGTCTTTTTTCCCATACCTCTACTGCCATGCTGCAATTCCCTTCTGTCTCTTAGAATCTTTAGCAAAGTTTGCATTTTGGTTTTTTTAGGGATATGCACTTATAACTAAAAACATACAGATACTATTTTATGGAAGTGGTGTTCATGATATCGTATTTGTCACTTAGGACTGTTTCTTTTAGGTCTGGGTGAAGAGCTGGGCACAGTTTGAGATTTTCTATATTGAATTTTATCTTTACTACTTTTGTAGTCTAGAAGGTGTGACTTGTTCTGTAAATCAGACTAGTTTATTTTCCTTCTAAGTGCTCTGCCTAATTCTAAAATAAACCACATCATCTTTTTAATAACCTTTGTTTTCATATTGTTCAATGGTGTTCTTTAAATTCTTCACAATTCATGATAGTGATATGGCAGAATCTTTACCATTCTGATAATCATCTTTTCTGCTCTAAACATTAATTCCCTGGCCTCTTATAGTTTAATTAGTATTATTTTAGTGAAGAAAAATGTTAACAGGAATTCAGAGTGAGTTCAGTGTGAGACCTTTTCCTAGGTTTCCACCTCACACATCTATTTTAAAAAAAGATAGTGACTCCTTCAGAAGCACATTATCATATTGCATGTAACTTTAGAAATAGGAATTTCAGCAAACAAACCTTATGCTGCAAAAGAAAAAAAACTTATCTCCTAGATTCCTTCTGATAGCTAACTGAAACTCTTGTCTTGGTTATGTAGCTTGGCTGGCATATGATTCCAAACAAAGCAGCAACAGTGGTTATGTGTCCATTCTCTTGCTATATTTTTTTATATTTTTTAATATTAATACTCAAACCTTAATTTGTTCTGGTGGTCAGGTTTCGTTCTTGCAATACCTATGGGAAAGGATGACTCATCCAAGCAGACACCTGAGAATGTTTGTTTCCAAATCCTGCCCTTTTGAAAGCCTCTGCAGTAAGACTGAAGAGCTTGCAAGGAGAAGAACAGTATGAAATTTATGTGTACAGAACTTAGCTGCCATCCTGATACATTCTGGAATGCTATAGGATCTGAAGAAAGTCCAGCTTGCCTTTTCTTAAAACCTTAAGAGTGGCACTTTATAAAATGCATAGGATTTTTTTCCAGTTAATTTTCTTTAGTAGAAAGTCACTTGCTTATGAATTGATCTAGAAATTTTATGTAGATAAATTTTCTGGATGGGACTCTTATAATTCAAGATGGGAAATGAACTCAGAACAGCCCGGTGAAAATATGTTTTTTCAGTTGGAGTCAGCATTCAGACATCTATTGCTAACTTAACTTTTATATACATCACTCCTTCTTAGGACAAAGCAATATTTTCAAGCTCCTGCAAAGATCCTGTTGGCACTATCTCGATGGCATTATATCTCACAGATATTTGGATGTTCATTCATCCAGTAAATTGTTCAATATGATAATTCCTAAATCCTGAGCCAGTAGTCTGTGGCTTTGGACTGCTGTAGTATTTCTTGTCTAGTTGATGATCAAGAAAACTTTGGAGATGTTCCATCTTTTTTTCTAAAGTGCTGAGTGAGGATGAAAATTTTTTCTACCACCCAGCACTGAGCTGTAAATGTTTCTAAAGATATAGTTAAGAGATTTATTTTTACATTCAAAATAACTGAATATATTAAGATGCAGGAAGAGTATTTGAATGTTGAGTGCATAAATAATACTTATTTTTAAACACTATCTTATTCCTTCTTTCTATGTAAACTTTTCATGGCTGAGACTGTCCATGTCAGAAATGGATATTAGAGATGAGTGGATTTACAGTTTGCTTTTATATTCTTTCTAATAAAATCATTAGGCAAGATTTTGTCAAAAGTACTTAGAATTACATGATAGTGTGCCCAGTCAGGCACTGATATGAATTCCAGAGCAAAGAAAAAGTTGTCTGTAAAAAATAATCTATAGATTTCCTCAAATATTTTTTGAAAAATGAAGTGTAGACTTGTTTCCTAGTGTTGAAAACTTGTGAAGGATATTCAGGATATTAGTTTTACTTGCCTGTTATTCTTTGATATCTATTAAAGATTTGTGTCCAGAGTCACTTTTATACGTACACTTTAATTAAATCCAATTGAAAACTCTTTAAGGTGAGTGTTACGGAGAGAGTGTTAACTTGAAAACAAAATGTGCAAAACATTAAATTTTCATGCTAGACCTCTACATTGAGCAATAGAATGGATGTGTTAGCAATTCTTCCTGAACAATTGAAATTTTTTTGCCCAGTAGATCCATCTGGACTACAATCTGCCTGACAGTGGCCTTCCATACATGATAAAAAGAGGGTTTATTCAGTTGCTTAGACTATTCATCACACAGCTTGAGCCTGAAGACTCCTTGGCTTAATTACTTACATTGTGCCACAGATGCATCAGCAGTGATGCTACAGTTACTGTTCAAAGTGCTGTGAGGATAGTAAAGCCTTCCACTGGGATTTAACAAAAGAAAAAAAGAAAGATTACAGTGTTGGGAGGAAAGAGAGTGACTCTGCTTATGTTGCAATTAAGTTGATAGATAAACACTGGTACAAACTCAAAAAATACTGTAGCCTTTTCTGCATGGGAGGTAGATTCCTAGGAGGATCTGGGCATCCTCAGTAATATGACCAGAGTTGTAATGAATGCCATAATAAAAGTAATGCAAGGCAAGTTCAAAACAGCTTGTTTATACTAGCTCATATGGGAAAATTCATCATGAAATGACACATTTGTTCGGGATTGCATTGTCCAAATGATGAAACCTCAGGTCAAGCATAAATTGCATGTGAAAGCAAATTGGGGCACTACTACTGACTCCAGGCTTTTTCCTTATAAAGGACTGATAGTCCTTTATTTGTGAGTACTGAGCTATAAAAGGGGCAAATGAATAAGAAAAAAGTTCTGAATGCCCCCGTCAAAGAATCCTCTGTCCTTTGACTAGGCAAAGTGTCTGAAGGTAAGGAATATGAAGGACCTTGGGATAGTGATACTGTAACTGTGTGCTGTGCAGGAGGCCAACATTGCTTTGTGGCAGGTAGGCCTGGCCTCTTTGTGCACTTTGGGAGACTGTGGATACTCTTAGTGACAGAAACTCTTCACATGCTCCCTAAATTTAAAGCCTGGGAGGGGTGGGCAGGGTTAGACAGGGGTGTGATATGTGGACTGCTGATAGGAGCTAATGTTGGATTAGGAAGTGCATATGGTTTTTATGTGGAGATGAAAGTGTAGCCAATAATTTGCATCCTGTCTTTCTCAGCAGATTCTTTTAGAGATGGTGTATGGTGTATGTTTAAGTGCTATTTCAATTATATACCTGGTGTTTGTAACTATTTTTAAATAAATGCATCTTTGCACATCTCCTAGATTGCTCATCCTTTTGGCAGAGCAAGAAAATAAGATAGCTGTGTGATTTTCAAAACGGTTGTAACTGAACAAAGCAGGTTTGCTGACAGGATTTACCTGAAATAAGACACCATTCAATGCTTAGGTTATTTTTAAGTTACAAACACCTAAATAGGATTGAAAGACTATATTTCTATCTAATTATGAACAGTTCTTCAAGCAAGACCATGAGAATTTGATGTTTCTTTTAGGGAAGACTTGGACCCTCATTTCAGATTTCTCTATCTTACATTTCTTAAAGCCCTTGCTTTTTAAACTATTGCATCAAAATTCTAGTAATAAAATACATGAGTGGTCTGTGCTCTTCCACTGAATGATGTTTGATCATGTGCTGTATGCTGTGCTATCATAGGAAAAGGTTATACTAGCTTTTCTTCTTGCTTGTCTTTTAATGATCAAAATAAATTAGGCTTCCTAAATTTGGAAGTGACTTAATGCTAAGTAGACATGTAATTTACATCAAGTTTTTGGTTTTATGTGTAGAAATCATATCCAACAAATAAAATTTCCTAGTAGAAAAAGAAGTGTTCTGTTCATCGTATAGGTTTAAGATGTGCTATTTGAAATCTGAGGGTTTTGTGGAACTTGCTAACTATATTTTATGCTCATAAACCAGTTTGAAGCCCCAAACACAATTTCATTTATCTTTATATTCTAAGCTTTATAGAGCCTGCAGAAGTGTCCATCTGTTCAGTCGAGATTGCTTCAAATAGTGAGTGGTCAGAGAGACGTGGCTGATAAAGGTCAAAGGAGCCTCTTGACCCCGTGATTCTTGCCAAAGCAATTGGAGCGTAGGGACTGATGTACAGTTAGATACAGCTTGCTAACGTGTGCTCCACTTTAATTGGTAATGATAGCAAGAATGCACAGTAAAGTCATTGCTGAAAGAAAACAAAAAGTATCCAATATAGTAATTTATTACCAGTCAGTGGGTTTCACGCACGGGGTTGTTTTACCCCTGCAGTGGTCAGAGAAAGCAAAAAGGTACTCTAACACTTAACTGAAAATGGATGCCCTGCTGCTATCAGAGATGCATGGTGGTCAAACGATTGCCTGTGCCATTAGCTTGGTAATGTTTTCTCTATTGTAAACTCAGCTCCCCATGTTCTTCCTGTGCATCAGCTGCAGATTGAAGGCTTTCTCGTTTGTCTTCTATTTGTGCTGCCAATCATCAAGCTGCTGTTCACCAAGCACATTTCAAGGAGGCAATTTTTTTTTTACTCCTATCGACTACCATCTCTAGCAACTGAGGGCTCAGAGGATTTAGAAATAAATTTAATGCTTTAATTTACACTGTGCCAGCCATTTTGTGTATTGTTTATGTATTTGTTTTCTGTGACAATTCAAGAAACAGTTACAAGTTTCCTATTTTGCAAAACTATGCATGAGATAGATTTGTTTTGCAGGTACTTTCTCTTATGCTACTATTTTCATTAAAAATGTTGAAGAGAAAAATATCTTTGCAAAAAAAGATGATTTTTAACCGATTGAGCAGTTAACAAGAGATGGAAAAATGCAAACCCAAATCCAAAAAAGCTAACACAGATATTCTGTCCTTCCCACCATCAAGAATAAAACGTTATGTAGAATAAAATAGAGCTGTCATCGCCAGATCCTTAGGTGTGTGGTGGCCATGCTTCAGTTAACAGTTCTTCAGTCTCCACAAAGTGCAAATCTAACAGGAGGGTAGGAGTACCTAAATAGCTTTTACAAGCGGATGTGTGATGTACTTATTTTTTTGTGAGCCCAGAGCCAGATTAGTGATGAGATGTGGTTCTAAGAAGTTATGACCTCTGAACTTCTCTTGACAATCCAGTGACTTGTCTGATCAAGACACAAAAGATTACCTATCAATAAATTTTTGACCAATTCTACTACCCTCCTCTTTCATTTCTGTAACAGGTTCTCCACAATTTAGTTTTTTAAAAACAAACTATTTACTGTTAATAATAGTTTCAGAGTTAATGAAGGCTGATTCAGACATACATATGCCTTTAAAGTTTTGATTTTCTTTGTAGTGTAATAAAAAGACTACAGTAAAGACAGGTGACAGAAAAACAATTTTAATTTCATTGAAATAACCATATTGATATTGTATTATCAAACATTGTGATTTTTCAAAAATCGTGTCAAAAAACTTCCTAGAGCCTAAGATATGGTGGTTTTGATGATCCCAGATTGGGGTTTTTTTAAAAGATCTTCTCTGTAAATAAATAGTGCAAGTGGGTATTCAGACTATCTTAATTGAGCAAACAGTAGGATGCTGGTATTTTAATGATTAAATTTGCATTAATTTATTAATAGTAGGTTTCTTCAATAATGAAACAATCTTTAAAAGTCCATCAGATAAGATTTAATTTCAAAAAAACCCCCAAACTTTCAAGCAAATTAGAAATAGAAAATCCCTGACTCCAAGAAAAATGAAACATCAGTGCACCATCTATGAATGAAAGAACCTTCCAGTCGCCTTGGCACTACTTCAGTAAAGCTCCACACTTTTCCGCAGTCTTCCCTTTCCTAATCTACCTTATAATTCCCATTAAAGTAAATTATTCAATTTCTAATATTTTCTTAAACCTTTGCAGGTGGCAAGCAATAGATAAAGGAGGGGATTGAACTTGTTCAGTGTTAATGAATCAAAATATGTTCTTTTGAAGGGGAAAGCTCAAAGGAACAGAATTAAACTCCTTAAATATTACATAATGAAAAAAACTTTCTTAGAATCAGCATATGAGCTATCAACAGGATAGCTCCCACTTAGGCTTTGTATATCATGATTCCTTCTGCAGGCACTGGGAACTTAGCGACCGATTTTCTGCCATTTCTATCCTGTTATGTTTGGGATAAAGTGAAAATGCAATGGATAAAGAAGGTCATAAGTCTGGAAGAAAAGTCTCATTATATACTTCAGGATTTGTTTGGCATAGGAGTTGATGTGCTGTGAGAACTGAGCAGCCTCTATTCAGTGGTATCAAAGTGTATCAAAGTATCTAGGTGTATTTTGAGTCTTGTTTGCCTTCTAAAATTTCTACCTTGTGATTTTTTGCCACTTTATTTCCTTTATGTAAAATGAATGTCAAGATCATTCTTGTCAAATCAGTTTTTAGTACAAAACTCACAACAGAATACTTCTGGTAAAGAAAGCAGATATGCAGAGAAAGTACATACATATGAGAAGCTGAAAAAGTATGGGAATTCCTGCCAGCTAATGGAAGTGTATGTTTTAAGTGGAATACCATTCCCATAACAAGTTGGATCCCAGTGGAAAAAGGCCTTTAGAGATGAGAAAGCAGCTAGGTAAAATAACACTGGAATTGTACTTGCCATGAAATTTTTATGCAGTATGTCTGTCTTAAATCTGTTAAAGATAATGGCGTGTACTGATGCAGTTAGGGGCCACAGTAAGCACAGCCCTGTGCTGCCCCCTTCCCTTAGTCGCAGGAAAATTTTTCCTTGGGTGGTAAGAGTGAGTAAAGGGGAAAAGGTGTAAAGTAACAGGGTTATTACTCGTGGAACAGTGATGAATGAGATACCAGACAACTGGAACAGGCTTCTGAGACAGGTGAACAATGCCCCAAGCCGATGAGTGTCTAAGGAGCATTTGGAGAGTCTAGATCCTTGTAGGTCCCTTCCAGCTGAAATAGTCTATTCTAGCTCTCTATCCTGGCTCAAATACCTTCAGTGGCAAACTGGAGAGATGTTAGGGAATCCTGGCCATGCATGAAAAATAGCTTGGCATTTCAAAGCCTCCCTGAATCTTGCTCTTTCCTAGGTATAGAAAGCTTGATCTGCTGTGGGTCAGTGATGCACAAGAGGTTCACAATTCTCAGGATATAATTTTTGTCTATAGTCAGACTTTTTGCTTCTTTAAAGCTAACAGTAAGTTGTCCATGTCAAAAATAAACTTTAAAACTAGAGATGGTTAAACTAGAAAAAGAAAGGTAGAATATATAATTTAAATATCTGTTAATCTGTTCTTCAGTATTTATAAATGTAGTTTCCAGCTCTCTAGTTTGTGGTTAGTTTTATGGGTGTCTTTCTATTCTCTAATTCTCTATTACAGAAAATAACTTGCCCATATGTCCTAAATAGCATCTTATGTCTGAAGGATTGGATGCCCACCTTCGTTCATTGAAATGAACTGCCTGTGGCAGAGTTAAGATAACTTGGCAAACAGTTTTAGCATCAATGTCAATAAGCTTTTGTATTGACAGTAAAACATGGATGTTTATTGTGACTTCATGTGTAGTAGCAACACCAGATGTCTCAATGGATTGACTTTGTGTTTTGCTTTGTTTGGATGGTGATTTCACTAAAGGCTTCTTAATGTTAATTGAGCAAATACAAGTGTATAGAAAGAGAAAATGATAGGATAAATAATAATAGCTTCAATTAATGTCAAAGCTAACCTGTGAATTAGTGTTTGCATTCCATGGGTGTTTTCCCTATCTATTAGGAAACAGCATAATTAAAGATTAAAATAATCCTAGTGCTTAACTACAATGTATTATTTTTTTTTAAAGGGAAAAGGAAAGGGATAAAAAGAAAACCTTTATAATCTCTTACTTACGACTCCCTATGGAGATCTTTAAATGAGATTATGTATTTAGAGTACATCCTCATGTGGTCGGCAGCATCAATCCCAAAATAACAAAAATTATATTACTGCTCAAAATTAAATAGTCAAATGACATGGAGTTTATGCAGTCAAATCTTTCTTTGTGTTATTTGTACTACAATATTAACAGTTTAGCTAATCCTATAAAATCATAGTTTGTAATGTAAAAGAAGTTAGGTAGGATGGTCATGAGAAAGATGAGGTGAACAGTGTTGCATTCCAATAAGAGCTGGTTGCTGCCCTGTTTACTAACACTTGATGGTTTGAGGCTTAACTGTTTTCAAGAGAAAGTTCTTGGCATTAGTGGAATGTTTCAAATTATCAAAAAATTAAAACTAAGAGTGATCTGAAAAATTTGGTATCACTTGTGATATGGAAGTTGACATGATTGTTTGCAAAATTATTAGTGAGATGAAAAGTTGCTTCTTGATGTGTCTTTCTGCTTGTAAAGGTGAAATAGGCTGAGCATGGTGCTGAGAACATAACCTTGTGCAGGACAATAAAAACATAAACAGTCATAAATGCTTAAAGAACAGGGCAGAAGTTTCAACAAGGAGTTTATATTTCCTCACTTCTGGTTTTTTCCCTGAAGATAAAAGATACTTCTTTAGTAGATGCAGCAGGATTATGATATAAGATGTTGTGTCACTGTGTGGACTCATCAGCTTGTTTTCAAAGTGCCTGGAGACATCCCTTCCACCGGAGTTTGTCACAGCATAGTGTTCATCCTATGCCAAGGGCACTGTTAAAAGACAAGATGTAAAATTTTCTTCTTAATGACAATTCATCATATCAATAATGAAACTGCAAGGCTAAAGTGGAGTAATCATTTTCTTTTTGTGAATATTCTGAACATTTCCCTATGTTCAGCAGACAGTTTATCTTAAGTTACTTTTACAGTTTAACACGTGAATCCAAAGTTGAGAGCAACTGTAGCTCTTCCCAAATCTTCTGGTTTCAAAAACTGTTCTTTGGTCATTTATTAGCAACACTAATTAGCCATGTGTATTTATCATGTTAGTATGTAGAATTGAAATTATGCTTTACAAATTGCCATTACTGTGAATGGGGAAAAGTATGGAGAATTCTAGAAAGATGCAGGTAGGAAATAGGGTGGCACAAGATAAAGTCAGATGGTCAAACATTGTAGTAGCCTTTTTCTCTTAATTATTTTCTAAGCTAAGATAATTGTGTGTGTGTAGATTATTTACCTACGTTCCTTATTGTTCTTGATATGTGACTTAGCTCAGAAGGTAACTTTTAGATAGCTTTGCATGTTTAGAAATAGCAAAAGGTGTAGTCTTTATCCCACACAAATCCCCTATATATATGTATCTCCCATATAGCAAATTGCAAAAAGGCATATAAACACTTGGGGTTTGCAGGAATTTTACAGCCTTGTAGGATTTGCTTCTCTAGCTTCATTTTGAAAAAAACACAAAGGTTTTATGCTGAAGACATTAAGAAGCCTGTTGTATAGTATTTACACATGGATATCTCTGTGTATCTTAAGCAAAAATTGAATAAATACAATTAAATTGAACTTAATGGAGTTATTAGATTTTTTTTGTCTATTCCATAGGAAATTCTATATTGATATCTTGAAAATTACAAAGTACTGTTGTATTTTTGTTTGGACATTTTAATATTTTTCTTGCAGTTGACTGATACCAGTTGCATCCAACAGCCATTTACTATTTTACCAGCTAAAATGAAATGGAACAATGCAAACTTTCATCTTCTCTTATTTGACCTGGAAAAAGTTGAGGAACTTCTCTCATCTCATCTCAACGGATTAAAGTCATCAAAATCATTCCACAACCAATATACTCCAGAAAGAGCTAAAAGTACTACTGAGAAAAGGGCACTGACACTAAAAAGAAATAAAACAACTGCCTTCATACCTCAAGTAGATGGGCAGGCAGAGACTGTTTGTTCAGACCAAGTTCCTAGGGATAACAATGCATCTAGGCTTGTGGAAGAAAGTGGTGGCATGAAAAGACAGAAAAAAATGAAGAGTTCAAGAAAGCTCAGAATGCAGCCATCAGGAAACATCGATGTGAGCATCGCCACTGATACAGCCAAACTGCTTTTGTCATGTCTCCTACCATGGGGTGTAGATAAAGAAATAGACAGTCTCTGTGTAAGACACTTAGATATCTTGAGGCTTCAGTGTCCTGTTTCTTTTGGACTTGTGTCAGATGAAAGCCACCTCTCACTGATGTTGCCAGGATACAAATGTACTGGTTGTGGTGTGCTAGGAGAACATGAAACTTTCAATTTGTTTTCAAAAAGAGTCCTTGATTTATCAAACAAATACCTTGCTGCAACTGAAGGACAGTCTGGAAAGAAGGATGGACCTGAGAATGATGATTATGGAACAAAGGACTTGGAAACAGTATTTTTCTTATTTAGCAGAATAGCTTTAATCAACAGGATAATTAACACGCCTTCAGCAGTCACAGATGAAATCGAAAGGTAAGACCCTCTTTGTTATGAGTGGATTATATTTTCTAATGTCTATGTCCAAACCCAATTCCTCCTAGTCACGCTAATGCGCTTAGTTATACTTTTCTGTCTTGAAAACTCATAAAAATGAAGCATGTCATAAAATAAAACACCAAGCAAATACCTTGATTTCAAAGAACAAGTCACAGCAGATTAATCTCTAAACATAATTTATTAAATCAGTATTATTCCTATCCCAAACCTTACCTCTGAAGAGCTTATTAGGTAATGCACAGCCAGTCACATACTTTTGGGAAGAGGATCTTTAACAAGTAAAATCTTGATACCTTTAGCTTCTGTGCTCCTTCTGCATGACTCTGAGATTAGCTCCATTGGTTAGAGCATAGAGCTGGTATCACTGAGATTGTGGGCTCAATCCTTGTATGTATTCACTTAAGAGTTGGGCTTGATGGTCCTTGTGGGTCCCTTCTAACTAAGAATATTCTTAGTCTTCTCTTTATTTTTAGCAGTTAAAAAATGAAAAATGAAACAAACTTTTCCTTCTTTAATGGAGCTTATGGTCTTTCTCTAGAGCTTTTTGATGTTCTTTGAAGAAAAGGAGATCAGGATATAACTGTCTTTTACATTTTTCTGTTTAGCAGATGAGAACTGAAGCAGTTTTTTTCATAAGAGCAAGAGCTTGAATTATCCAGCTTCACACCCAGTTTTTCCAGAGCTCAGTTGCAGTTCAGACTAAGTAGAATAATGAGGTCTCTTTAGGCATATAGTGAGATGTGCATCAAGCACTTTTCTGCTGTTTAAACTCCCACTCCCTATAAGCAATATACTTTCTTTGCCATGGAACCCTTAACTTCACAGCTAAATAAAACATAAGAGACAAGAATAGTCTGCCCTAGTTATACTGTCTGAAGTACAATGCCCCCAGTAATGATGGCAGCTATTGAGAATGAATGCCTCATCAGCCCTTATGTTGTGAGGACCATCCCAAATAGCATTTATATTACTCAAAGCAAATTTATTGACTAAATGCTTTTTCAGCATTAAAGGAAAAATAACGTGCTCAACATTATTTGAACAAGCCAAATAGAGCATGCTAATCAGGCAATGGATATTGTCCACGGGTTTTTTTTGTTGTTCAGCAAACACAATGTTGGTCTGTATTTAGTTTTTTAGGGACAATTAACTTCAGTGTCGGTGATGCTATGGCTCCAAGGCAAGAAGGGGGGACAGAAAGTATTGATCTTGTAGCAAATATCTGCATCTTCTACAAAGCTCTAGGCACTCAGCATATCTCAAGACATGTGCACCATCCCAGAAGACAAATGCACATTTCTCAGTTACTTTTGCTGCTAATCATGTTGCCTGTTGGTCCATATTCAATACAAGCTCTTATATGGATACTTGTTTCAGGATTCCAGCTTGAACATGAATTCTTTTCCATGCAAAAAAGTACTTTATGCTTGCTTTGTGCAGCACTCTTTTGGAAGGATGTGTAATTGAAATTAATTAGTGTAGCAGAATCAAACATTTTTCCTAGATATGTACATCCTAGCTTTGGGACATACGTCCTGTAAAAATATAAGTATTAAAGTTCCTGCAAGGAAAAAGTGTGGGGGTTTTTATTTGATTGTGGGTTTTTTGTTTGTTTTCAAAACAATGCTGTATAATTTTGTTTTCTCTTGGATACATAAAGACATAAACCCTACCATCTTTAACAAGTGTTATTTTGGCAAGTTTTCCTTCAAAAAGTACAGTATGAAGCCAAACCTCTTTGGACAGTTGCTTTATCCCAAACTGCAGTATGCTCAAGGGAAAACAAACCTACATATTGCATTCTAATTCACTTCAGATCATAAAAGTGGGACAGAAACAGGAAGAAGCTGGGAAGAAAAGATCTTCAAAGAATTTTTCTCCTGCTTTTTGACATTTGTGTCTCTAACTTAAAGCTCTCCAGCTGCAAGCTTTCAGAGTTGTTTGGTATTGTAAAGTCTTTTGAAAGGTTATGACTTAATGTTCTTTGTAGTGAATTTAAAAGGCAAATATATTATTTTTAAAATGACATATAAATGCAGTTTTTGCAGGCCACTATGGTGATTTATTTAAAAGAAATAGTTTTAAATTGTGCAGTGGTTTGGAGTGGGGTTTTTTCACTTTTTTTCTCCGTCATCCATATCCTTTGTTTTCAAGGGTTAGGTTACTGAGTTAGTGACTCAGAAAGAACAAGAATATGTACACACTAGTCTCCTAAATTGTAGCCATCCACTGAAATCCCAAGAATTGTAATGATACTCTAAATTATTTACCACTGGAAAAAAAGGAAACCTATAAAAAAGGCTTTTAGTTTCCCTTGAACTTTTGTCCTGTGTATTAGGAAAAAACCCAGATGAATTCTTTTGTGAAAATGGCATTGTGATTCAGTTCTTAGCATATGAATTTGATTCTTTATTGCAAAATTAAGCTTCACATTTGGCTCAAAGCTTATTAGGCTTAATTTTCTGCATCTGGATGGTACTTTTCGGTGTTGTATACTTCCGAATGCTTCAATACCATGTTGTAGGCAAAAGAATGCAAGTGACTTCTGAAGAGAAACTGAATTGGGGTTGATAGTAATTGATATCAGAGTACCTACTGTAAAAAAATCCCCAACCATACCTTAATACATAATATTTCTCATATGTATGTTCAGGTTTTAATAGTTTCATATTCTTTTAGTCCACAGAAACCAGAATCTGTACATGACAAATGGCGAAATGTAGAAGCAGTAACACTCTCATGCCCCAATTTTTATGGAGACTTACCAAGCAGTAAGTGTGTGAATTGGCAGTATTAACTTTTAAGTGTTCTGGTATTGCATGCTTTTTGTTACTAAAATATAGAATTTAATTTCAGTAATTATAAAAAATATTGCTCGTTATGCTCTCCAACAAATTGCAGAGAAACTGAATTACTGTTTCTTCTGTGAATATCATGAAAAAAGTGTAAACAAAGTGTTAACTGGAATCAATGATATTTTTCCTGTTATGACAAGACATTTAGCTGAGTTTCTAAAGACACTTTCCAGCAATCAGAAAACCAGAAATGTAATAAGACAAACACTGCCTTCACCCCCTTCCCCCATCTCCCTCATCACCATTACTTGCCCACCCAATAATATATACAGCCCTCCAAGCAAACTGTTACCTTAGTAATGCAAGAGCCATCCTGACTGTTCAATAATGCCTTTAGACTTCTGGCTCAAGGCAGAATAAAGTAATCTGTTCCTGATAATGTCCCACAAGCCATCGCTCGTCAATCTTGGCTTCACAAGCCAGCCTTGGTTTGTTTGCCGCCTGTAACTAACCAAAGAACATTTAAATAAAACCTAAACAGAATATGGACATTTGTCAGTACATGGTACCTGAAAAATACAATGTTCCTCTTATAGAATAAGCCATGTCCAGACTGAAAACACAAATTCTTTTACATCAGATCTTGACCCTGTGCTGTGTAAGTAAACCTTAATATCCCCATCAAAACTTACTTTTCCTTCTGAGTCTAATATGCACCACAACTGTAGAACTTGCAATGACAGCAGAAATGTCCATTGGAAAAAAGAGATGGAACATAAAATCAAGTGACAGTAGAAAGTAAGTAGGGGAAAGGCGTGGAAATGGTGACTAAAATGTTCATGAACATAAAAATAGATGCACTGAGAGACCTAAAAATTCTAAGATAATCTAACTCATATCTCCTATTTCATACAGTTGTTCATGTTTACAAATTAAAATCTGAGACTTGCAGATCTCAGAGATTCTAGGAACAACCTGTTCTTTAGCATCAAGGACACACTGGATAGCAGAACAGGGAATGCACAGTTAAGTATTCCAAAACAGAAAGTATTCTTAATATATTTGGAAATTTTGATGAATGAGTACTCCATGCATATCAGTTCTCTGTTAAAAAAAAAAAAACCAAAAAAAAAAAACCCAAAAAAAACCCAAAAACCCAATACTAATTTAATTTAGAATGAGAATAAATATAAAAGCAGTAGATTGTCTAAACATTTTGTGCTTATTTTATCAGATGAGAGCATGTTCTAAGAAATTACATTTTTTCAGATATTTTCAGGTATGGTGCTGAAATGAAAATTTTAAAATGTTAAACTATTTTTCTGTTTGTGTGCTTCTCTATATATTGTCAGTTCATAAACTATATATGCATTTTTCAGGTAAGAGTAGATATCATTCCCCAGACCTTGGGACCATTTCATTGCTGAAACTCATTTGTTGTTGGAACGACCAATCTGTAAAGGTAGGAAATGGCCTGTGTGAGTTGTAGCAATGTAATCCTTAAGTGCCATTTGCCGTAATTTAGTATTTGGAATCAGTAATGTGACCTAATAGTTACAATTTATGGGGAAACTATTACATAAGTCATGCCATTCAGGTCTGTGGAAAGCAGATTAGTATTATAGTATGAAGTATGCCACTCATGAAACTATTTTTCCTTGAAGTAAGTGTTTAGATGTGACCAAATAACTCTCCTACTAATCTTTTATCTAAGTGCTCTTGTTGATAGCATTTATTTAAGAAATGAGTTATTTCTTTTCTAACAACCACATGTAACTTACATCCCAAATGCCGTTTTTTGGCTCCAGGAAGACAAAAGGCCAAAGTAAGGACAGTGTCCTATATTAATGTATTATTTTAGAAGAAACTTAAAATGCCTTAGTGATGGGCTAAAATCCTGAGTCTTTAATTATTACAACAGTCTTTAAGAACAGTTTGCAAGTCATGTCATTATGGATTCTTCTGGTCAAATGATGCTCATCCCTGTTATTAATGAAGAATCTGAAGTCTTTAGATATAAGTAACTTTTTGAGAGTTGACAGGCAGCAGTGAAACAATCTAAGCAGTGAAATCTAGAGACTATTTTTCATTTTGGAAATATGCATTTAAGTAAAGTCTTGTAGTTGTTTGAGTGAGTTAATATTCAGGGATAAAAACCAAGATGTTACACTCTGACCACAATGGATTTTATTGCGGGAAGGGGAAATACCTGTTAAAATGTAGTTTGTGTTACTTTTGAAATTACATGCAACTCTCTGCTACTTTAAAGAATATTTTCCAGAGCTGAGTTTTGCAAGGGTGCTGCAGTGATGGTCCCCTGTTCTGTTAGACAAAAATAGTTTCTGCAAATATTCACATTCAAATGATTCCAGCATTTCATCTTGAGCTTATCAGTTGTTTATTATATTTCTGCTGTCTGCATATCTTTCATATAATTTCTGAATTATTTTACTCTCCCCTTTCTCTTACAGTAAGAGTTTTTTTCGTTTTCTTTTGAAACCTCAGTAGCTGTAATTGTCACGTGGAGTGTATATAATCTCTTGCTGATCTGGTCAGCCACTGAAGCTCTTTAGAGAGTGGTTCATATATTTATGGAAGTTGTGTTTGTAGCATAAGTGTGAGATCTACATATTTATATTTTGGGGTGTATTTAGCAACTGATCAACGTATACAATGATGCTGGAGTCATCTAGCACAGGAGGTTAGTGTGGTGGAAGATAAGGTATGGAATAAGCTGCCTCACTTTTTCACCTGAAAGGACTTTAAATTTCAGGCACTGAAATTAAGTACTGCAAATATCACACTCTCAATGCTTCTCAAATGTTAAAATTATTCAGGTACAGAATTGTAGCTGCACTAAGCTTTATTAACCCCCTTAGTAGCACAGATTTTGGATAGCTTGCCACCAAAGTGCCATAAAATGGCTAAGAATAAAAAAAATAAGGTGTTGGTTGATATTTAATGACCAGTAGTTTATACAAACCTACATTTTTTCTTGACAATAAGATTGTTTTGTTAAAACTTTATTTATGCAATCACAGTTTAATGGCCAGTTTATTAATCCTGAGCAGCCTGATTAAGCACTCAAGTACATTTACCAAAAACAGTTTCAGCTGTTTTTAAAAACTTTTTCTATTGTGATCTTCCATGAAGGATACTGACTCTCAGACATGACCCAAGGGAGTTACCAGTTATTGGTTCCTTATCTCCTTACAGCACTGTAACAGATTCTGTGCAAACAAAGAAACTGAAAAAGCCTGCTGAAAAACCCTGCTGCAAGTGGGTCTGCGGTCTTGTTGAAGGTTGTAGGGAGGTCATTTTCTGAATCAACTTTTAAAAATATATATGGTTTTTAAATTTTTTAGTGTTTTTCCCAGGTGATTTGAAAGGAAAGGTTGTATTCATATGTTTTGGTGTTCTTTCAGATAAAATACCCGTTTTTAATAGCCACTCCTTTCCACAATCCCTTCCCACCCAGAAATTACTTATGTGTTCATCTTCCCAGATAGATACGTGATGAAAAAAATATATAGTTCCGTAGAAGTATCTAGACAACTGTCCTGATAATTACTGTGCAGAATTAGAGCAAAGCAGACCGGATCATTCAAGTTGATGTTTTGATGTGTATTTTTTGCCCTGTGATGTGACACTGTTAGAGAGGCACCTGGGAGGCAGTTTCTCCAAGGCTCAGACCTGTGGAGGTTATGGCCTGAGCAATAACCAGGAGTGATATCTATTGACTTCTCTCCTTAAACCCACTCATTAGAAAGAGAATAGCAATCCTTGGAAGTAATTGATAAAGTGTAGAAAGGAAAGCCAGGATAACTTAGTACAGATGTAACAGTACAGCTTACCTCAACTTTTATTTACTTGTCTTTTTGATTTATTCTGTATCATTGCTGCTTCAGAATCAAACAATTCCCTTTCACTTTTAATATCAGTATTTATAGGTTGACATGTGCTATTTATACTTCCGCAGTCAAAGAAGCAGCATAATTTGTCACATTTAACAATCCTAACTAAAAACCATATTGTATTTTCAACAGCAATTACAATTACAGGAAAAAAAAATGAAAGCATATGTAGCCAATAAGATAGCTAATTTATATCCAGAAGGACACTATAGATAAGTGGAAATGATCAGAGAAAACGAAAAGTGCTCATGTAGATTTGTTATGTGTTAGAAAAAGGAAAAACTGCTGGAGATTGTTAAACTTGGTAATAAGGACAGATGAAATACATAAATTTTGGGGTAAGATTCCATGAGAAGACAAAGCTCAACGTGAACCCACACCAAGCACTGTGGAAATGTAGATACAACAAAGACACAGTCAAGCAACATGCAGAGACATCTACAGGTGCCTCTACAATAATATCTTGTGCCATTTGTTACACTTTTTGCTTCAAAATGTTAGAGGAAGTTACTACAAATGCTGCCTGGCATGCACAGCAGTGATACAAGTAAAGAGCATCTGATCCAGATTAGTGGCAGATTCTTAGCAGATTTCTTTTGTGTACCTCTGTAAGAATTGTTTTGTCAAAAATTTCCCCAGGACAATGAAAATATGTCTGTGTTTTCTTCTCTTTCCTAATTATTGTAGATCTATTGTAAGAGTCTGCTGTGAAGTCAGGATCTGTAATCCCCACAGTTCAGGGCTGTATAGATGCGAGGAACTGGAAACTGCCTTTGGTGTCCCCTGTAAAATAAAGTTCTATTATAGCAAGATGAAGGTTTGTGCTATATTGAATCACATAGGGCTGAGTTCACTAGCAGTGAACTTTTACATTGTGGACCTGACTATGGTATATTTGTCTACAATAAAGGATTTTGTCACAAAGGACACCTGCAGCTTTTGTTCCACTTAATGACTTGAATTTACAAGGGCAGTTTGAGGTATTTTTGAGGACAGGTACTCGATTAGTGAGTTGAAACTGTCTCTCTTCCAGGCAGTTTGAAGGATCCTACATATCAACTTCAATTCATATACAACTTAAATAATTTTAATAGCTTTTTTTATGTTATAAATAGCATATAAGCTTAAAATGTTTATAATGAAATATATTAAACTTTAAGTTTTTGTATTCAACTTAAATTCATATTTAAATTGAAGCTGAAACCTTAGATTCACGCTGTTTTTCAGAAAATTTTTTGTACTTGAGAATGAATACCTTCCCAAATGGGAAAAATTGTGTTCCTTTTCTGAAGGAAATACCAAATGCAAAGAAGGTACACCATGCTGGGGTCTTTTGTCTAAGGTGTTCATGTGTTTTATAAGTGTCTTTACATCTTTATATGTTCTTAGTTCTCATGGCACCTTTTTGCTAAAGAGAAGGAAAGTATTAACTCTGTCAGCTAGCCTTCACACTGCATTGTCCTAATGCCCACATGAGGTACATCAGCTACTCCAAGTGCCTTTTACTGGCTCCTCACAACTCCAGTAGATGTTGCTTTTGCATAAGAGGATTTTGAGGAATGGCATTTTTCTCTGTGCTAGACAAAAAAAAATGGGGGTATTATGTTTGAGCTTGTGCATTACTAGCGTATTTTGTTAGTAATCGTTTATCCTTAAAATCAAGGAGGCAAGTAGGTGACTGATTCTAGATATGACATGAAAGAAAATGAATGTTTATTGGGAAGCAGTCCTGACTGACAGCTTACACTATTTTATTGCTATCTAGTTAACCTTTATTTTCTCTCTGTGTATGTAGAGACACATGGTTATCGATGTCTGAAAGACTTACTAATAAAAGCTTCGACTTTCTAATGACATTCACCACTACAGTTTCCAGATTTTGTGCTAGTTGGTTAAAATTGTCTAATACTTAGATAAATAATTGAGGTACTGATGTCATCCAATAATAATTTTCATTTATGACAGATTATTGAGGCAATGCAAGCAGTGCTGCTGGCAGAAGTGCAGAGAGCTGTTAATCCCTTGAGAAAGACGACAAGTTGCAGAGAGCCTTTGGCCATAGTAGAGAATGGAAATGGTAAGTTTTGGACACTGCCAAAGACTAAGGAGAGTGATTTGCAATACATTAAAAATAATAGTGTGATTTGGGTTGGAAAGGACCTTAAAAATCATCTTGTTCCAATCGCCTGCCATGAGCAGGAACACCTTCCACTTGACCAGGATGCTTAAGGCTTTGTCCAGCCTGGTCTTGAACACTCACAGGCATGGGCCATCCACAACTTCAGGCAACCTGCTCCAGTGCCTCATCATCTTTACAGTAAAGAATTTCTTCCTTATTTTTAAGCTAAATCTGTCCTCTTTCAGTTTAAATACGTTATGCCTTTTTCTATCACTACATGACCTTGTAAAAAATCCTTCTCAGAAAATTTTCTTTGCCTTGTAAGTGGAAAATTTGCTGGTGTATTTTAAAAGAACTTCCTCTGGTAGTCAGAACAAGCTAGGAGTATGAGTTCACAGTACTTTATTTCTGTGTGAGGAAGGCCAAATGCCCTATTTCTAACCTTAGAAGGCTAGGAGTTTCCTTCTTTGATTATCAAGGAGTTAAAGGACATTCACGCTCCCTTGTCACTTCTGAATACTAAAGAAGAAAAGGTAGTTTCTTTGATTGTATAATAGGTCTTGTATTTGCAAATAAAAGAAGCACTGTATTTGAAATAGAATCAATAAATCATATTGGAAAGAAGTTTTACAAATTTATCTTTCCAGTGACATCAGACCTTACACAGCACTAAAAATTAATTGCTTAAATTTTATAACTTCATAATGTAATACAGAATATTTTATTTTTCTTTTAGAAATAACCTCCCTGCAAGGAGATATCAAATGCATTTTACAATTAGATAATTTAATTTTACAAGAAGCTTACTCTTTGCAACTTTACAATGGTGCTAATGTTTATGGTAAAAAAGATTGAACCTGAATTTATGTTATGAAGTTATACACTTTTATTTTTTTTTAGCCCATTAGCTGAGTCTTAAAATTAAGTGACCTAAATTTTAGATCCAATCTTATTAGTGAGCCTTCACTTGGGAAACTAATTTATTATCTCATTGAGAGTGTGTGTGTGTCTGTCATGAAAATTTGTTACCAATATCCTCGTTCCAGCATACTAAAAATGATGGGTGATACTTGCATCAGGCCACAATACAAAGAGGTGTCTCTATGTAATTTTGAAATGCAAAACACTATGATTGTCATATATGAGTTTATACTTTGCTTACATTGAAGATTGTTTTCAGTCATTTTGTTTATGTGGTTTGGCTCAAGGTGCATTGTAACTAAAGCAGCCCCAACTGTAAAGTTCATGTATAGACTTAATTTCCAATTTCCTGAATTTTCAGTGAGTATTTCCATGAGGTATTTTGACAGAGATTTGCAGCTAAAATGGAACTAACTGAAAGTTGCAGATGCAGATGTCTCCATACTCCAAATGTGTTTAGATCTTTGGGTTTATTTCAAAACTTTCTATGCTAGATTAAAAAAAAGTTGCATAAAAATTGCTGGTATGATTCTAGTAGTCAACTGATGTTTAATTCTAATTAAGTCTTAAACAAGTTGTGAATTCAGGGGAGTTACTTCCACTCTCTAAAGAGGGATTTCTGTGTCTAGTAACCGATGTTTTTTGTTGTCATCTTATACTTAACCTAATTACTTGGTGGTTGTTAAAAAAACAACTAGAAAATTGCTTTGCTAGGAGAACAATATGCATAAGCATTTGTACTGCTTTTTCATACTCTGTAGTTCTATGATCTGAATTACATAAATACATGCCATAAAGAAAAGTGGATTTTTTTTTTTACATATTCAGAATTTAATGTAGTCTGAAAGAGGCAGAAAACATACAGAATTATTGGAAAAGAGATTTTCCACTGTATTTAACATTATACTAGATTCCTTTTTGTTCTCATTTCCAGTCATGTTTGTTGCATTGTATCACAGTATGTAAGTAGCAGAAGTATTCTTGTTTTGACTTGTATGGTTTTGTCATATATTTTGTAAAACTTGATGAGTTCATAGAGAATTGAACAAATCCTTTTGTGATTTCTAATATATGAAAGAATATAACTATTTGTGTCTTGTAATGATATGCAGAAGTAATTCCACTATCAGTTTAATTATTAAGACAAGTAATTGTCTGGATTTAGTAATTTATCTGATAGGTATGTGATATTTTATTAAATACTCAGCATTTATGGGTTGTACAGTAGTTGGCATCTTGTGCAAGGTAAAGGTCAAATACTGTTTCAAGTTTTTAAGTTATAGTTCAAGACTGGCTTTGTGCCCTCTGATCCAAAGTAAAAGAATCTGAATCTTGACTGCCATCATCATTACATTGTATTGCATTTTTCTTTAATTGGAATTTATAGATTAATAGATGTTTAATCTTCTTTAACTCAACAAATTTCCACTGAAGTGAATAGAAGATTTTTTTTTAAGGACAAACCTTCAGAATTTGCCATTCAGTTTTAATCTTTAACTTTATAGTATATAATATAAGTGGGATTTTTTGGTCAGAAAAGTCCTTACTCCTTGGAAGCTCCTGCATCTTTACTTCATGGTTCAGGGTGATCATATGCAGCCAAGAGCTTCACTTGATGAATAATTTAAAATGCCTTATTTTTCTGTGGTTCCTTACAGATGGAATTTCTTATTTGAATAAAAAAAGCGCCAAACTAAAACCACAACGAGACAAAAAAAAAAAAAAACCCAGGTCATCAAACTCGTGTTTTTCCAGAAACCAAGATAAGGAATTTAAAAAACACCCAAACTATGCATGTAAAGTATGCCAGAGAAAGGGTTAACTCTTTTCTCTCCTAGTACGTTCTTCCATTGTTGCTAAAAGGAAATATAAATGCAAACAGCTGCAATTTCTTTATGTTAATGTCAGAGATAATAGTTTTGGACCTGTTCCAAACATATTGATAGCAATCTTACTATTGATTTCTGCAGGATTTTCTTCAGTTCTTTGAAGCAGCTAAAGTTTTCCCTAATTTTTTGACATTCATCATAATTCTGAAAAAGTATATTGGACTTTATACCTTCTTGCCTTTTTCTACAAAGCAATAATCTCAGGTTAATAGTACCATTTAACAGGTTGTCAGTGTGGTCTTGTTTTCTACTCTCATGTGAGTCAGAGGCAGTGATTTTCAGGTCTTTAAAATGTATTTATCCACTTTTATATCCATTTAGCATAAAGCTAAGAGGAACTATGCTGAAATTTCCTTTTTCATTTGTAGTGTTTGATCTTATGACATGCATACCTAATCCATGCCCAGTTTGATCACAGGAAGTGTGAGGATAATACCACTGTTGTCATTCCCTAGCCTACTGATTGGACACAAAGAAATTGAATATTCCTTCCTGGAGTAGATCTGAACCTGTATCTTTCTCAGTGGCAACTCACTGCTTTTCCTCAGGGCATTCAGCAATGAGCCATCTACAGAAATTTTTTCCTTTTTCATGGAAATATTGTAATATTTGCATGGTTAAGAGCTAAAAATGAGATTCTCTTACCTCCAGGTCCATTTTTTGTGTAGGACTGCAATCTTCCAATAGCTGCTGCACTGAAGCAGTTTCCCATGTGCCATCCTTTGATGCCTGTTTCTTCTAATGCATAGGGAGCCAAAAATTTCTTACCTGAAACAGCATTATAGCATTCCAGTTCTGGAACTGTGTGCCTCAGATTTTTGAAAAATCTGAGGAACTGGATTTATTTACCTTTATGTGGGGATAAATGTATTTAAGAGCTTAATACTCAGATAATAAATTGAGGAAATTATGGATGTGATATTCCAGGAATGCCAAAAACTGTAAAAGTGTAAGGACAGCAAAGTGCAGGCTTTATTCCTTAATAAAGCATAATATTTTAACTGCCTCCTGTATTTGTGAAAAAATGAAATGTGAAAAATCACAACACTAAGGCTAGTTTGCAATAAATTCTGGCTTGCACTTAAAAATTCCTAGTTTAAGCAACTACTAAAGAATCAAGCTTTTAAGTATATTTGAAAGCTATTAGCTATAACCTCATCTTTTGTATGTGGTTTTGGAACCCTTTAAACTATTCAATTAAATAAATTGCTTCTTGCAGGAAAAAGCTGCTGCTGATAAATACTGGAGTGAAATTAATGGTGGCAATTGAATTCCATAGGTTAATGTAAAGAATTGTCAAAGACTTATCTAGAATATAACAATGTGTTTTGTTAAAATGAGGAATCCGTTCAGTAATGGTAAATCAATGAAAGGCGGGATATAGCAGCTCCTGTTCACTAGAGAGGAATAGTGACCTGCGGCACAGGGCTTTAAACACTCCCATTGTCAGAGGTTCAGAAATCTGTCCGGTTGCAGATGACTTTTTTATGCCAGCTCTTAGGAAGTAATTCTGTGTCTGTCTTTGTATATAGCAAATGAAACTCTTTGCCTGCTTGCTAAGTCTGAAGGTTTTGTCAAGGAAATGCAGCCAAAAAGAAGGGTTGTTCTATCTCGGTTATATTCTTTCACATTGTCCTCTTGTTACAACCTACTCCTTTTTTGTGTTAGTTCAGATGTGCATTCTGACTGTATTTGAACAAAGACCCAAAAGATAATCCTGACTTGGAGCATTAGCCCATTTGGATCACTGATACCAACAAAGGTTACACAAAATTTTAATGAAAACTTCTGTTGCCTGACTGCTGGGGAAGTAACTTTTAGCGCTGTAAATGCATGGACACTTTTTTGCTATAAACACATTCATATAATTTATAATGTTTGTGTTCTGGTGAGATACTAAATGTCCAGAAAACTCCAACAGAATCTGAGGAATCAGTTTCTGGTCTGACAGTTTGCTTTCAGATAAATGTATATCTGTTCTCATGTCCTTAAAATCACCCTTACTATGTTTCAAGTTTGGATCTGGGCTGGTGGTGGATGTAATGTGGTCTATCTTTGAACTGCTTTCCATGCTGGAGCTGGGTTCCATATCCAGTAATCAAACGCAATCTGCAAAAAGATTTCTGGCAAAATGCGTTGGAGTCGTAGAAATGCAGAACCAGAAAATGAAAGCTAACAGTTCATCTCTTGTGAAATTCCTCTTCCGTGAATTGACTGCTTGTATGATCAGAAATTGTTGGGGAGGGGTGAGGGGTAACGGGATGCACAACACAACAAACTCATGGGAGCATTTCTAATAAACAGAAGGCTAAAGAGGAGGATTCAACGCAAAGGAACTAGGGCTGAAAAGAAAAAGTAGGAATATGGAGAAGAAAAAGATTATTATAGATGCATGGCAATGTAAACAGGTATAAAACAGTGCTAGTTTTCCATGGAAATCACGTCTGAAAAACTGTCCGCTTTAAAAAAATGGAAGAATAGAATTTGATCCCATTTCTGGTATGACACAGGTTGTTGTGATTAACTGGAAGGAGGAAATGAGGAGATTTTTCACAGTGTACATTTTTTTGAATCAAAAGAATTTGAGAAAGGAGACCATTAGATGCCGAAGCAGTTATGAATCCATGTACCCTAACAGCATGGGTTTTGAAGAACATAAGAGAAAGGTTCCTTTTTTAGCATATTCAAAACACTTCAAAAATGAAAAGACAATTCAATTGTCCATATAAAAATGTAAGACAATAAGCATCTTCTGTTATGGTAGATGTCCCAAAAGAAAGCAAGTGAGGTGTTTGTGTTAGGCTTTTATAATCGGTTTGTTAGACTCACAAATGTTACTTTTTTTTTTTTTTTTTTGTAATATGCAGATAGTTGAAGAAACCCAAGGTGATTTATCCTATGTTTCAAGATTTTACTGCTTTGAGGAACTAAATTGCTTAGGAAAAAGTGCAAAAGGACAAATAGATTGCACTTACTAATCAAGATATTATGTTTGCATGAACCCTCACTAAATTCTTCTAAAGAACATCATTTCTATGTTATCTGGTTAAGATAAAGTTGAATCCTGCTCAGAAGAATTGAAGTCTGAATAAGGTCACCATTGTCATGAGATAAGCACAGGTTTGGGTAAATACGAATTAGAATGCTGATATGAAGAAATCTTTACACTTCAGGAATTCTTTTCATTGGTGGATCCTCCAAAATGGATAAACTAAAATGTCCTTCTGAGCCTCACTGTGCCTTCAATTAAAATGTGTAGTATTACAAATGAAATTTTTCAACACTGTCCCTCTTCATATGTAATCCCTCTGAAGTATTCCCGAGCTTTCGTTTTAGAGCAACATCTGAACACTATAATCATATTTTCTTGCAGTTTGTACTTTTCAGCTGTTCTGACTTTTGGCTCCACATATCTTCCTATCTGACATCTCTCACATTTTTTCCAGTGTAACTCTCTTCTACCATGTTACATCTTCCACCTGGATTTCTTCCAGCCTGTTTTATTCCTTTCATTCCTCTCTTTGACTTCCTCTATTTACCAAGAAATAAGAATGTTAAAAATTATCTCCAAAATGAAAACTCTCTATACAATCTGGTCATATTAGCGCAAACATTTCATCCAATAAAACAAAGTTTTTAGGTGGAACTGGTATTTTGTGCTCTTGGGCAAGTACCTATATGGAACAATTCATTAAATCAGGCTATTTTAAAAAATTATGTGGCAGGCAAGTTTTGTGTGTGTGCTTTAGCAAGCAATAAGCAGTGTAAGAATTGTATAATCAACATTTCATCACTATTAATGAGAATTAGATTAATCTGTAATCTCATTTTAGACTGAGAAACAGCAAACCAATTAATCTAACATTTATTTGATGAATGGACTTTGAGCATAACCTGGTGACAGCAGTATCTTTCCTCTGTACGGAATATGCATTAAAAATGAGGTTGTTGTGTTCTAGTTTCATATTACATATATTTCCAGTAAAAGAATACAAATCAATGCTATATTTTAGCATCTAACTTGCAGTTTAACTATACTACTGTATCATGTCCTATATATCCAATTAAAACTGTAGTTTGATCCAGTAGTCTTTAATATTAGTGGTCAAGTACTAAAGGAAGTAAGCTTAAAGACTCATTCTAGAACTACAGCTTATTTCATTCCATGCATCATATATTTTACCAGCGGACTCCTTAATGTAGCAGAAATCAGATTTGGTGAGTATTTTTACACAAAATCAAATTCTAAAGGCGCCATCTCAGACTTCTACAAAACATTAGGAAAGATAGGATTTACTGGTCAAGGAGGCATAAGGATCACATATATTCTAAATTCAAATGCACAATAAGCTTTAGTCAGTTTTGGTTTCTACGTTCTTTTTTTCAGTGTTTACTGCATGCAGCGAATCTCTAATGCTCTATTTAAATATTTAAAGGTAAATACTTTGGGAGGGGAGGAGCTGTTAATGCAGGCATATAAAATTATCATTGGTTCATTTTTAGTCTCTTCTGTTTATTTAGAAGTTCACTTGGTGAGGCTAAGTGCAATGCTAATCTTAGAAAGATTTCACAACTGGTTCTGACTTGGGGTTTCAGAATAATGAGTGATGGAACTGAAAATACTCCCTGTTACTTAGTCTCCTCTAAGACTATCTTCCACTGGTTGTTTTTGGTTTGTTTTTGTTCTTTTGTTGGGTTTTGGGTTTGTTTAATTTGGGGGTTTTTTTGAGGAGCCACTCTTTCTCACATCTTGTTCCCTTAGTCTGAGTATCTCCTTGCTCTTAGTTGAACACAGTGTTCAGACTTGCTAGTAGTATATAAACTGTAATCCTTATAGGTTAGTTGGAGCTCTGGATTTCTTGTGACTAATTTAGTACACAGAACCATGGGTCAAATAAATCCTTAGAACTGGAAGACATGTCAACATACCATAAGAAATAAGTATAAGTTACAAAGTAATGTTTTAATTTCCTGTGTGTCATGCTCTCCTTTTTAATCAATTTGTGTCTGTATAACATAGTGTTAATTTAAGGTAGAAAGAAAAAAATCTAATGGTTTTCACCTTGGTTTGGTAATAATCAACCTCTAACTGCTCGGACTCTATCCTCTTTACTGTCTACCCTGTTAAGGAACACATAGGCCTTAGTGATATTTCCCTATGCCTCTATCCTTTATTGCTCACCCAGCTTCTGTAAAATCTTGTGAACAAAATAGCAAAAATAGAATACTTAAATTCTAGTACTTCCCCTAGAATTTTTTGTGCAAATGGTTCTTGAAAAGCTGGAGACTTTCTAGATGGGTCTATTATGAGAAGCAGGCTGAGGTGGGGGGAAAAGTACTATTGTGTGTAGTCCATAATAAACACTGAAACTGAGCTATGTGCTAACAGCCATAGATAACAACACAGTATCAGAATACCTTGTTCATACTTTTAAGACACCACCTAGTTTTTCTGTGCTGTATTGATGTTTTGTAATCTCCTACCTCCTAATACTATTTTTATTAATTTCTTTGGTGTTTGATATTCACATATGATGCTACAGGTACACAACAGGCAGGAAAGACTTAATAGGTTCTACCCTAGAGATTGCAGAACTGGATGCTGTTCTGAGAAAAGAGTGGGTCAGAACAGCGTGGATAAAGGGATGATCCCCAGGCAGAAGTTCTCTTCTCCACATTATATGATTATATTACTGCCATGCTTGAAAAAGGCTTGCAAGAGTTTGGCAATGTTTTCTTTAGGCTCTGTTGCCTGAATTTTCCTTATCATGGGGAATAAAATCTTGCTGAGACATTGTGACTGCAATTACCTATGGCTTGTACTGGGCTGTAGGGAGGACAGAATAATCTGCAGCGTGCAGTTAACAATTTTTGTCATGCTTTGGTTGGTTTTCTGTCATGTAATTGGGATAAGATTTACTGAAGGGATTCTTTTTAATGATATATGAAGCAAGGTACCTTCGAATTTTGCATCTTATATTTTTTAACTTTTAGGAATTGCAGAATGGGTTCCTGAACCTAGTCTCTAACTACATATATTTGAAATGTTTCTGTCCTTGAATTCCAGAATAACAGACTTGCCTACCTTGTTGGGAAGGAAATTATAAAATTAAGATCACGTAAATATTGAGCCAACATCATTACTAATATTATCTGGCAGTAAGACAAGTTAAATGTTGTAATAGTTTTGTTTGAAAAAAACCTTCCAGAAAGAAAGAAATTACTTCAAGCTGCTCCAAATAGTTTTCAGTTAGATGGAAATTTTTCATTATGTGTTTTGTGAAAAAACAAAAGATGCTGAAAGGTAAGACTGCTTTATTTATACAAGTCATTATTAGTATGGAAGTAGAGAGTCCTAGCTAACACACAGCAGATTAACACAAGTGAACAGTGCTTGTCTCTAGTAATGAGATCAGGGCATCTGTCTCAGCAAACAAAAAATGGAAATAGCTCAAAAGAAGCCTTTCTTGCCAACCAAGCTTATCAAGAAAATATTGAACCAGTTGGAGGTACATATGTATCCATCACCACTGGAATGTATCTCAACAGAACTGTTAAATTTCAGGATGGACAATGTGTTCATCTCTGGGCACACTTTGTCCCTGTACACATTTTTAGAAGGCTTAATGCATCTATTTGTATTTCATGTCTTGTGTACAGAATCTTTTTCTTTGTTATATGAAAGTAAACTCAGTGTTATTTCAAAGCAAATGAGCATCATTAATAGAAATATTTCATATTTGCATGGTGCACAGAACCAATCAGTGCAGAATGACTCCAAGATTCTAAAAATCAAGTTGTTCAGTATTCTCTCAAGAGTGGTTCATATTTAATGTTTCATATATGCTTTAAGGACCAAAGTTATGTCCAAGTATTCTATCTTGCTCCAGCATTGTGTTTTAGTTTTTCAATTGCATTGCTACTAAAGATGACTACTCAAATGTTAAAGTATACAGAAACCTTTCTGGTGCATCTGAGGAAATTTTTTGTCAAATTTCAAGTGTTTCAGCAGAAGAATTTTTTTCTCCCTACTCTTGGAAAAATCCAACTTATATCACCCTTAAGATATGTATCACTGATTCCCTAAAGACCAGGTGCCTGCGGTGTTCTTGTATGATGGATGTCAGTCACATCACCTGCTGCACTACTAGGAGATGCTCAGCCTAGTGAAGAGGGTAAAGTAGGAACCTGAATCCAGGAAATATTTCCTGTAGAACTAATTAGTAGCTTGTCTGTGTATTCATTTCACTGCTCCACCCTTTTATCCGAATAGGTTTTGAATTTCCTTTTTCCTTTCCTTTTTTCTTCAGAAGTGTAAAAGAGAAAAGCAAAACCTGACATAACTGAAACATACAAGCTCAATTTAGTATGCTAATAATAGGCTAAAGCTAAAATTTTTGTTTCTTTTGGACATGAAGTGCTGTCAGGGTTTTGCATCTCACCAAACTGTCAAGTTTAATGCTGGCGATGAACAAACATAAGTCTTTGTCTTGACTGAAAAGATGATCTATTTTTGTTACATAAGTTAAGCAGACACTGGTCCTAGCTTGTATTTTCAGTGAAAAGTAGCATTTTGATAGTTCTTGCAGATTATTCTAATAGGTGTGTCTCAAGATATTTTTAGCAGATTAAGGCTATTCTCAATGCAGGAAAATGTAATATTTAATTAGTATGTCCTTCAAAAGGTCCAATAGGGGCCTCTTTCACTAGTGACCATTCTTATCTGTGTCAAAGTGTGATATATAGTATATTATATGAATTACTCTTCTGTCAGCAGATTATATTGGGGAATAGTAAAAAAAAAAAAAAAATTCCATAACTTTAAACCCGTGCTTTTATGTAATGACACTTAATGGTTTAGTTGCATGGTTCGGAATTTTTTAAAATTGGACTTGAATGTGGTTAAGGACTTAGGCTGGTGACAAGCACCCTAGAAATAAAGTAAAAGCACCAGCAGAAGGTCTGAGCTAAGAGACACAGCAGGCACATCTGCCTCACATGTTCCACAAAAAGCAAAGCAAGTCACAAAAGAAAAATAAACTGGCAGATAGGTCAGGGAAGACCACTGTTTCCAGTCTTCTCATGATAATTGCATATAGAAGACATATTTGCAAAACACTTTCTTTTAAGTTCCATTTCTTGTAAGGGAGTAATTTCCTTCAGCCTGAAGTATGCTTGTTTTTGAATGGTCTTGGATGGTCAGCACAAATAAATGCTGGTTTTTAGGTTATGTTTTAGTACAGATCATAGCCATTATAAGATACTTTTCTTTTTCACTCTTTGCCTGTGCTTCCTAAAATGTGATTTTCACTATTTGTGCTTTATTACCTAAAGAGGATTTAAGGGATAGAGCTACTCTGGAATACTATCTCCCCCTTTCCCTGCCCTGAGTTACACCAAAGTTGATATTGCAGTTGAAGCCTTAGCTCTGTGATGTGGGTGATTTTTCCTAAATTGATGAATGAATAATATGACAAGCATAATCTAATTTATGGATAGACAAAATTGATAATTTTGGGTTCAGTGGTCAGATGTGTATGTTTTTTTATCTTAAAAATAGATACATAATATTGCAGTATATTTATATGTCGATTACATAGTAATACAAAATGAAGAATTTTTTAGGTATTCTGCCTCTGTATAATAATTACAATTCTTTGAGATTTTAGAATAGAATGTGAGGGGGAACTGTCTGCCTTATAATAGATATTGTTGTAGAACTCAGTGCTTTTAGGAGTCAAGCAGTGAAAACCTTGTAACAAAACAAAAAACCTTTAAGAACCTTTTTTATTGAATTCTGTTGGCTAAAACTGCCAAAAATAAATTAATAGCTGTTACCACTGCAATGCTTTTTTTGTTCACAAGAAAAATACCTTGATATATTTTTTCATTCTGTGATTGGTGCACATTTCAAGGGTATAAATTAATCTTCAAAGGATCCTAGGGAATATCTTTCCTGGACACTTCACTTATACATCAAGTTGGCCATGTTAGCAATCTAATCACAATCCTGTAATTCAGTGGACAACAATTCCTTATTGTGAACAGCATAGCAGCTTTTACTATCATTTAGGTCAGCCTAAGATTGCTGATGCACCATATGTTTCAGGCCATGGATGATGGATGGTATCCTCTGGTGCCCATCCCTAAGTGATTGGAAAGATTGAAGACACACAGTTCACTTAAGCTTGCTTACTATTACATCAAGTAATCAGTGTGATAGGCAAACCTGTGCTCTCTGTGTCACACTGCCCAACTTTCTGCAGGGGCATTGTGTCAAAAAAACAATCTAAGAACATTTCCAGATGACAGGCCAGTTACTAGAACAACCATTTAACAACTGGATTCATCTAAAAAGCTTAATAACATGGAAAAGTCAATACATGTTTTAAAAACACCTTTATTTATATGAACCAGACATGGTGTTTTGTTTTTAAAGGGGATTTTTTATTTCAAGATTGGACTTACATAATCATGGTATAGTAAAGCAATCCTTTTCATACTTCAGCCTCTAGTATGCCAAAACATAGTGTTCCTAATGTTAATCAGAGAGAAAGGCTACTTTGAGATTATATTAAATGCTGTAGAAGTTTACAGTTTTGTGTTTAGAAACACGTGATATCAATTTAAAGTTTAGGGCTGAAATCCTTTTTTATTTCCCAGTGCCTGTCTCTACTGACAGCACTCAGTGTTGTTTTTATTTTCCTCAACTCTGTTTGACCAGTATCAAACCAAGGAAATTGAGAGCAACTTCCTTTTTATGAGGTGGTACTGTGCTGAGGAGTCTTTTATATGATACAGGAGACAAAGCCTAGATAATACTCTAAATCCTGCTTTGCATAAAAATTGTGCAAGACTTGCAGCATTTGTGCCAGCAGTAAGAATGGATCCAATCAAATAATATCAAGTAAGGTGTGTAAAATGTTACAAATTAAACTACTACTAGTGTATGTTATTGTAAAAATGGTAAAAGAACTGAGTTGAAAGCTGAGTGCATAGGTCATAGTATCTGTATGCCACTTCAACCATGAAAAAGGAACTAGGCAATTCTGTGAATTCAAAAGTCAGAATTTCAGGGCAGGCTTCCTCTTGTCAGTCCTTTGATAGATGACACACTGAATTCCGTAACCAGACAATTTAGGCAGCAGCCTCTAAAGTAAATATTAAACTAAGATAATTGAAAGAAAAAAGCTATTCTGAGGAAAAGAGTTTGGGGATAGTGATTAACACTGACTTATAACCAAGGCTGTCAAACGTGGGGAATAGATGTGTTAGTATTAACAAGACTCATCACTGCAGAACAGAAAATGATAGAAAACTAATTTTTGTAGACAATGTCTGAATGCATGAACCTGTCCTTGTTAAAACTGAGGTTTTTGCAGTCAATGACACTTTGGTTGCTTTGTGAGACACTTTCTGGGGAGACATGTTTACTGCTTTACTGTAACTTGTTCTGCTCTAAAGACACTCACAGTGGAGCACTAGAGCTGAGAGAGTAAACCCAGGGTGAAGTCTACAAATAATTGTGAGGATGAATTGAAGCATTTCAAATATAAAATGCACTAGACTGGAATAGTTCATCTGAAAGGAGCCTACAACAATGGTGTAGTCCAGGACACTACTTTCTTTGGCCTTGTTGATGAGAGAGAGAGACCTATAATTTAGGAGAAAGGACTTTAGATATCTGAAAGCATATTTTTCTTCAAAGGACAGTTGAAGAGAGTGAATGAGAGTAACTCCTGGAAAGTTGTTTTAGCAACTCCGTTATCCAATTATGCTAATAGGAACTTTAAAATACGGCCCAGAGTCAAACTCATGTACTCTGAAAAATTCTTTGTGGAATTTTTCACTTTTCTAAAACCAGAAGTCTGTCAACGTGGCAAGTGTAGAAATTACTGGGTCACAGTATTTGGCTTCAAATTGGATTTCCAATGGAAAGAGGCTGTACAGCCTTAGCCAGTGTGAGTCTCAGGCAGCTGTGAGAACCCCAGACAGAGTATCTTGAACTTGTACTGTGAAGAGAAGTCACTACTCTTGCCTGAATTGGGCACCACACGTCAGAATTGTTTAGGTGGCTGTAAGTACTTCATATTGGCCAAGTAGTGTAGTATCTTTGTGTGAAAAATAATGTTTGCTAAATATCACGGACAGGGAGATAAATATTCAATTTCTAAAAGTAAATGTGCTATAATCATCCACAGGCTTTGCAAAGGTGTATTCTATGGTATCTGTAGCATCACATCAGTGAAGAATGGAACTACCCCCAAGTCATTAGGAATATAGGATTTAAATTTTGGACAAAGTAAATTAGTTTATTTCTGAGGGAGGCAGCACAAGTAGATTTTGGCTCTTCTGCATACCAGGGATTTTGCTGTATTTTTAAATGAGGCACTTCTCCCTAAACAATCAGCCCTATCACTACAGTAAGAACCCTGTGATAAAAGTGATTATATTGTTTCGATTACCACAGTTAAACAGAAAAGAGGTTAAGCTTTTAACTACTGCAATCTGCTGCTCTTTTTAAATCGTATAAAGATGGCAGACACTTATGTTAAACACAGTGGACTGTTGGTAAAGTTAACCGTGTGCATCCAAAAGTGGCAGAATATGGACTAAGGTGCAACCTCAATCTGCACTGTAATAAAGTAGCTGTTCATCTGTGGTCAGAGATCGTCATGAAAGACCTTGAGTTCCTTCACTTTATTTTGCAGAAAGGCCATCAGACAGCTTTGCATCATCTAACTCTATCAATCAAGGACCTCAACCACTGCTTTCTGCTGAAAGCTTTCCTGTTTGGCTCTGTTTTTCACAGACAGCTCAATAACTTGTCTGTGGAGCTGTGATAAATGTACCATGTGCTTCTAAACTGTCTCTTTAACACTGAACTGAATTTCAACTCGGTAGTGCTTGTAACTAATTGTTTTCATCCAAAGCATTTTTTTTAACCAAGTATTATTCCAGAGGCTCTGATTATTTCTTTTTTTTTTTTTTTCCTATTATTGGATGGCAATGGTAACATTTGAAAGCTGCCCTGCATACAGTGGACTGCTAGAAAACTAGATTTTACTCGGTGAATTAGCTGTCTAATTTAAAGACTAAAATTAAAGGGAATCTGTATGGACAAGAAGTGTAAATCTCAAATACTTTTTTAGGCAAGTATGCATGAAGACCAGAGTTTCTTTGCCTCTGATTTGTGAGCCAGTCCTAAGTGAAAATTCAAAAGAGAAGACTGACTTTAAGTGCAGTTTAAGAATTGAGAAAATATGATGACCAAACACTTGTAAAATCTATTATAGTAATTAAGGTCCTAAACAAGAATACAAACAAAAGCTTTACGTTTGGGGTTGTTAGACATCTTGGAGCTTATATACAGAGTAACTGTTTATTTGAAATTTAAAAAAAATGCAGTATGATTATTACTGTGATAATGTGCAAGTTTTATTTAGAAAATTCACAGCTGGTTAGTTCAAGTTGCAAAACTGTAGTACACATTCAGAATCAGAATAAAACAATCTTTTCAAGGAAAAGTGGCATATGTATTTAATTAAAACAAAAGCCACAGATAACAGAAACTGTTCTGGGATATGTGAACGTGGCTGTTATCAAGCATAATTTTGCTAGAAAGCTGGCATCTAGGGCTTTGATTTTTGGCCTGTATTTGGATAAAACATACCAAGATGAAGATCTAATTTCTAGTTTTCTTTGTAGTGGTTTTAGGAAGAGGAGATGAAAGAGCATAAGGCATGTTAATTGCTTTTGGGAATACGCTATTCCAGGTTAAGAAGAATAAATATTGTACACTCTGAAAAGCATGTTGGTTTTTTAGTGAACAGTACTAATTTACACATTCTTCATTTAGAGTACAGAGGTAAAATGGATCCTTTGGTGGATGTAGTCACAGCATAAATGTGCAGAATAAAAAATGAAATGGGATGGTGGTGTTGTATTGCATGAAAAGCAGGACAAGCAGTGGAAAAGAGCAGCCCACCATGCATTAGCTGTCACTGCAATGGTGCAGGGGCAGAGGGTACACCAAAACACAACTAGATTTGTTTTAACAATTTTACTGTGTAGTACCTATGTAGGAGGATTTTGTGTAAGTGACTTGTTTCCTGTTATTGCAGTACCAGTTGGGTACAGTAATTTTTCTGATTCTCCTTTCCATGGATATATCCTTGCAAGCCTATAGTGAGATCCACTCTGTCATTTGCATTTGTTTTCTCTTGCTGAGCAAAGCTAAATTTATCCTCATAGGTGATCTCACTGGGTGGATCTCATGAGTCCTCCTCTCTCTCTTTGATTAAAGCATATTCAGGTATTCATTAAGAAATGTATCTCCAAACCCTGAATCTAATTCCAGATTGCACTGTTCTGCTTCACACTGTTTCTCCAGTAAATAATTAACCTAAGTCCAGCTGATTTATGTAATAGAAAATTTATTCTGCTATAAGAAGCTTCTGCTGGTGCACAGCTTTGTAGTGTCTTGTTCTGGGAAAATGGGTATGAAGCTAGTGTGAACATCTCTTGACTTTGAAAATTTCATGTAATCTCATAGCTATGAAATGGAAAAGATGTTTTAAGGCATATTGAATGTAATGTTTTTAAGGATATCTAGTAGCCTTACAACAATACACATAATTGTCCAGGGGCAAGACAGAAATCAAGGCATCAACACAGTACATTTTACTGATGTACTGGAAAATCTTTGTTGGTAGTGGAAGCAACTGCTGTTTTAAATACATGAGGTAAAGCTACAGGCAGATTTTTGAGCAACTTTTGTAATTTAATCTATTTATAATCAAATTCTATTTCAATTGCATGCAGGCTGAGAGTGCAGGAGCTGGTTCTGGTTGCTCTTACTGGTTCCCTAAATGAATGCACTAAGATTTAGAAGCTGGGTTCACTAACAATGAGTTTAATTGATATCTACACACAGTACTGAAGTCCCAAAATTTTATTCTGGGCACACACTTCACTCAGTGAAAAATTGGGACAGATTATGTAGAGACTGTAATTCCCCTTGCAAAGTCCTTACCAATGCAGAGGGAAGGTGAGTGGCCAAGACAATCCCTTGTGCGAGCTACCCAAGCTTCTGGCGGCTACAAGGTCTTTAGAGGCAGTGATAAATTTGAGGGTAGTCATCTGACTTGCCTTAATCAGCACTGATTAAAAAGATCTAAATGGCTCCTGGCAGCCTCTGGATCAGAAGGATACAGATGCTCTCTCCCTAGTGGTATGCCAGTCACCAGTGGGTAGGTAAATTCCATCTATAAATGTCAGGGGTAACTTTCCAGTCAAAAATTGTACAGTAGCACTCAGAAGAGCTGGTGTACTGTGAAGATATAAGAAGAATATAAATAACACTGCAAATATTACAAATTTATTGTGTACATTGATTGGGAGGCCTTTTGGAGAGGTCATGTTCTTTTTTACTAACTGAAAAGCTACAGCTTAAATAGAGGACACCTTAGAGATAGGCAAGACAATTAACAATATAAATGTAATTTTAAAAGCTGGTTAGCTTAAAGAGGAGATAAATGGGAAATAATATTGTAGAAGTGTACACATTGTTTGACAAAATTAAATCTACTAATCATTCTTTATCCTTTTTCACAATTCAAGAACATGCATAAATGCAATTAAATTGAAAGGCTGAAACTTTACGGAGTTTAAAAAAAATATTTCTTCACGTAACCTAGTGACTCAGATCCCCCTTCAATGAAATGGGACAGTACTTCTTCTTCCATCTCCAGAAAATATTTGAATTTTTCTGAGTTCTTGAATGCCAGTTGCTGTATAAGTTAAAACTAGTTATGCCAAAGAACACAGAGTTGAATAGATCACAGTAACTTTTCTGTAGCTTTTTTAATGTAGTCTCTAGACTTCAGTGAATGGCTGAAAGACATCTTCCTTAGAATTAATAATAGTGACTTTAAAAAGAAAAGTTAGTTGTTGTGGTTCCTGTAGTTAATTGTATTCATGGCGAATTATTTGCAGATGAAAAGCATCTCATTAATTAGCTTTCCTGACAAATCAGATCTCAAAAATGATATTTAGAAATTTGGCCTTACACTGCTAATTCATGCAGAGCATAAATATATATAGTCCTACAAATTCAAGCAAGCAGTGGTAAAATACCTGAGGAATGAGATGATAGTTTGTGGAACTCAGACCCAGCACTCAGAGTGAAGTTGAAACTCAGGGTTTCTGAGGTCTGGAATGGAGTAAGACATTTGTGGAGTGAAATACAAGATAGGTGAGAGAATGAATTCTAGCACACTTCTCTCTCTTCTTCATGAACCATGTACTGTGTAACTCATTTCTGGGTGGAAGTGTTCATGAAGCAACAAGAAGAAAATAGTTCTTGGTCTTGCATCCCCCAAGCTTGTCTTTTACTCACTAGGAAGAAGTATGTTGGTTTGAATTTAAATAAAATAAATTCAAACTGGTCTTAAAAGTAATTTTTGTTGACTTTTATTAAATGAGGTGCCAAGAAAATGCACTATCAAAGTCTGTCTTTTCAGAGTACATGCACTGAATGGGAACCATATAAGCGTGAAAAGACCTTAGAGGAAATGTTAGTCAGGTATTATATTTTCTGGTTAATGGCCACCTAGGAGAAGCACTAAAATAATGGTTGTAGTGAAGATTACAAAGTATGTCATATTGCACCTCACTGTAAATATCACTTTAATTTTTTTATGGCACAGATTATTTGTAAGTTTATTTTATATACTGCATAGCACTTAAATGTCACTGCATCTAAAACCTTTATCTGGGAAGCTCATTAGTTGAGCTGTCTGCGTTTGTATATCTGCCATCAGCATCTGGTGAGAGGGCTGCTGCTGACCCTGCCAGACTTGGGTCATGAGGTCAGCAGGTCTCATTTATTATTCAAAATTGCTTTCTGACCTTTTATCAGCTAGGTCAAAGAATGCTGCATTATCCTTGCTCGAATTTTATAGTGAAATCAGTATCACGCACAGATAATAAAATTACCAATACACATGAATCTCATCCCTCTCTCTCCAAAAATGTACTCACTTTGAGGTTGATGAAGTTGGAAGAGTTGCCTGTACAAACCTGTCTGCTTCAAGATCATGGAGGGGCCTTGTCATCCTTGTGAAATAATTCGTAGCTTCACATCTAGCTCCTGATTTGATCGTGCATCTGCTTTCCCCTGGTGTGGTACAGAGGCAGCTGAAGGCAGAGCTCTTTAGTTAACAGATGACCTCTCATTTTTATCACTCCCATACTTTTTGCACAGTTACCTATTAACTGTTTCTGGTTTTGAGGTGTTTTCACTGATAACTGTATCTTCCACCTTCAGTTGCACACCTGTACTAGTTGAATATAGGAGAACTTAGAAGCATGGTAAAGCAAGAAAAGTCAATAAATATTAAGACTTTTTCTTGGAGATTATAACAGAATCTGGAAAGAAAATAATTAAAATATTTTTTGATTCAAGATGTGATCTAGATCTAGGAAGTCACTGGCCAGCATGATTTTAGTCCAAACAGAATCCAGAAGCACCCTGGAAAAACTAAAAGGAACTGATGATCTGAAATTTTAATTCTGTGAAGATTAAAATAGGAAACATAAATGATATTGCAGTAAGAAACACATTTGGGGACTTCTAGAACACTAAACTTTGAAGAGAAAATTAGCCATGAGATCTTAACAAGCCATACTCCAGTATGGAAAATTGGAAACCGTAAAGGGCAGATTGATTCTTAAAGGGAGCTGTGCAGTTCAGCATTATCCCTCTGGAATGATTTCATCCTTTTTAAAAGAAGGAGCCAAAGGTCACATTGGTCTTGCCCTTGAAGCAGACAATATGAGATGTCAGCTTGCGCTTTCTGACACTGCAGATGATGAATAACCTTGACGTAGTAATAAACAAATAACCTATATTAACGTTTAGGAGCACAGTGAAGTATTAATGTAATATATACTTCAACAATGTATTGCAAATATACAGCTTTCATAGAAAGGGATTTCCTCTAGTAATACTGTCATAAATTTATGTTTTCTTAAATGCTGCTGTAAAATAAATTCTTTAAGTAACAGAATTTTTACCTGTCTTAAATACAACCAATCACGCATACATAAATGAAGAAAATTGCTATGAACGAGTAGTGATAAAATTGTATTAAAAGACTTAACATCTGTATTCATATAGACTCCAATTGTTGTAAATACTGTATTTCTAGTGTTTCAAATACCTGTAGTCAATCACCTTTGTTAATGCAGCTCTGTCACTAATATTTGGTAAGGTTATCAGCTCTTCTCTTTTGCTATTTCTAGTAGGAGAGGAAAAAATGTATATTAGTAAGATGTCAAGTTGTGCATAACATTTGGTTGGAATGAAGTGTTTTCTTCTAACTATGGTAAGCTGAAAGGCTGCTTATTGTGGGGAGAGCTGTAACATGGTGCAGTAGTCTTTTTAACAAATTCCTTAGCTTTAAGATCAGTCTTGTATTACAGTCTTGATGGCACATTAAGGGGTTTTGTGGTTGGGTTGTTTTAAACTGAAAGTTAAAGCCATTTGGTATTAATGAAATGCAGGATTTAGCCCCGTAAGTGTTTGAAGTGCAGTTTCTCTTGTTCATAAGTAATGACCGTATCTTTCAGGTATTCTGTAATTTTGTTTGCTTCTACCTACACGCTGTGCTCCCAAACAAGTAACCTATTTTTAATACAGATGAGCGGTGTGGAGAGTTCTCAGTGTTCCCTCTGAATCTTATAGAGATATGGCCACGTGCTGCCATATGCAAGTTAACCCCAGTCCTACTCCAGCCTTTATCATGCAAACCAAAAAAAAACCCCAAAATTTATGGTGCAATAAATATTCACAATAGTTTGTTTGAGAAACGTCTTAACGTTTGTCAAACGTTCTAGCACATATTGTAGTGTACTTTAGAAAGTGAAAAAAGGCATTTATTGTTCTTCCTTATGCATATTATGAATGCTGTATGTCTATGAAAGATAGTTTGCAGATGTGTGTACAGAAGGGACCAAATTTAGATTTCATAGTGTCATAAAAACGCTTCAAAGGTTCTAAAATTTAGGTTCAAGAAATGTGGAGAATGCCATCCAATTGCTGGATGAAAGAAAGTAATACTGCTAGTTAAAAATGAAAAGTAACCCAATAATAATAATTACGGATATATGATGAGCAGAAAAACACGTAGAAAACAGTACTTAACAGATTAATGAAAAAATAAATTTCATCTTCTTCTTTTAACCTGTCTTTACAAGTCAGGTGAACAAGGAGAAAGGAGAACCCCTCTACTGTCTTTCATTGAGTGCTAAGTGAAACTCCCTGAGAAGTCAAAAGTAAAGAAATATGTATCCAAAAGAAGAGGGTGCAGTCTCAAACCAATAAAAAAAAATCTGCTCTTTAGAAGGTGACATTGTTAGAATAAAAAATAAGAAGGAAAGAGAACCCTGCCTATTCATTTTCACTCTGTAGCTGTCTTCATGAGCTAAAACAAATCAAGTAATTTGTTCTTCTAAACCACATTTTCACTTTCCTTTAGCTTTGAATCACTAATTCCCTGGGAATGGAACCTGAAGTGTGATAGCTGTGTATGCAACTATGAAAGTGTGAGGTAGATAGAGGAAATGTTTTTTGTGTAACAATACAGTATGGTAAATACAGCTGTGATCCCAAGTTTTTAGTACAGAATTTATTATTTCCCATTGTAAGAACTATTTGAATCTGTTCTTTAGCCTTTCATATATTCTAGAAAAAAATAGTGTCTCTAAGTAAGTTAATACCCCTAGGTACTAATGCTTTATGCAGCTGTAGATATGTTTGCACCTTCTTGTAGTCCAACAGGCCACATGTATTGTAGGTATTTTTTTCACATACTGCAACAAGAGTTCTTGCAATTCTGTAGCAATGTAAAAATGTGCAGCTCCCTTGCCAGAGCTAGGCTATTCTCCTCCAGAAAAATCTTTGGGTTATGGGAGCAGTTTATGGCTAGAGATTCACCTGCATTTATCATTTGTGATAAAGGATGTGCAAAGACTGGGATGCCTGGGAGCTTCAGTGGGCTCTGTGCATTTAATTAGCAGTTGAAAGGGGTTAAACTGTGTTGCTATGGCTGTGCAGTCTCAAGAAATAAGTCTGAAGCTCTGTTTTGAAGCTCAGGATTTACTTGGAAAAGATAAAGCAGATTTTTGAATGCCAGTTATAAGTGCACTTACCTTCTGTTCTTCTGAACATAGTTTTGGAGTCATCTTACTTTTACAGTATCTGTTCTCATCCTTTTCACATATCCATTAGAATTTCTACACTGCTTGCTTCATCTCGGTCACCTTGGCCAAACTTAGATTGTGCTAAATCAAGAGCAGCTCTATTTCTTTTTATGAAAGTGCACCTAGTCAACACAGAGATGAAGAAGGGAGTGAGCATTCTGTGATTTATTTTACAAGACTGCTGTGTTTTCTGTTAATTATGCTACAGCTATTGCACAGTGCTTTCGAAAATGCAGTCAAGGTCCTGCAGCACATTTGTACCTTTTTTGTGCAGGAACCCTTTTGGCATTTCCACTTCACTCATCTTACAAGCTGAAGTGCAACCTTCAGTGATCTCCTGACCTGGCAGTTTTGTATCCTGAAACACTAAATTTGTTTTTATCCTTCTCTATGAACAAGAATATATATGACTGTCCCTAGATTCACCTCTGAATGTGCAGACATGTGGTAGTTGAAAGGAAATAAGAACAGAAACAAGTCAACCAGTAGAAGTGAAGAATACCAGCAGTACAGTTTGAACTATCTGTAGCAGACTGGTAGGATACTTCCATATGGAATTTCTTGTAGATGACAGGGTATTTTCCCAATAGTCAGTGTATCTACCTACCTTTTCTCTATGTGAATTGGAATATAGATGTGCACAAATAAATAACACTCTAGTAGACTTCAGGATGCCTAAATAAAGGTATTCTAGGTACTTTTGAGAAGGTATAACACAAAAAGCAATAGAAATGTTTCTTTTCAGAACTAACAAGAAATTAATGCTCAGACATTAATGAAAAAAATCAAATTCTAATCAGTGATTTGGCTACTATGGTAATACAAGTACCACCAGCGAATGTAAGGTTTCACCAACCCTCATAATTTTATGGTAAATCTTATGGTGTCTTGTGTGTTTTCTTTCCCAAAAGTCCCAGTTCACATGGCAAACTGATAGTATGCAGTAATTGCAATGGGCAAATTATTCTTCCTGAGGAATAAAAGCTCAACACCCAAAAAGGCTAGCACTTTAAAAAAGTGAAAAAAGAACCTAAAGAAAACTTTTTTTCTTCTTCTCTTTTTTTTTTTTTTTTTTTTTTTTTTGGTTTTTAACCTCATACCTCTGAAGGCTTGAGTCCTAAGGTGAAAGCGAGCAATGGCAAAACTGATTTTTAAGTTTGGCAGCATTGAGCAGCATCCTCCTTTTACATTTGACCAACCTTATTGAAGCGAAGTGCAGTGAATTTGACATTTTAAAATATCCTGCCACTTCTCCATCTAGATAATTTCTGCCTCACACGTACATGACACTTGAATGCATTGAAGAGATCATGGAAAAGCTCACACTTTGTTTCTCCTTAGCTCTTTATCCCACCATGGTCCCTAACTCTGCTAAGAATGTGGTTTTGTACAATGTCTTACCTGGCAAGGCAGATCAGCTGCCCTTTTTGGACCCATGCTTTTTAGTTCTTCACACGTGGTCTCACACAGCCTCTGGAGCACAGAGACAGTTGTCTGTGTTAGATGTCCAACTTCTTGGAAGTGCTTGTGGTGTCTGTCTTGCCTCTTTATTACCTGTCTCAAAGGGGAGTCTCCAGGCTCTTATGTTCACTTACAGATAGGTCTGGCTAATGGTCTGAAGAATAGGGCTGAGTGTAGGTGAAGGTGCAGTGGTTATCTTTTACCCATTAAATATTTAGATTCTTGCTTATCTGTTCATTTGAGGGAGTGGCATATTCATTTTCTAGAGATACATCCAGTGATGCTTAAAGTGTACAGCCTGTTTCCTAGACCTGTGTCTGTTTTGTGATAACATTAATTACCAATGTAATTAAGTATCATCCGACAGTTCAACAAGAACCTTTCTAATGTTTACACATAGCCACAGATATTGGTTATTAATTTAGAGACTAGCAAAATCCAAATTTTGTTCTAAGTTGCATTAGGAGAATAACTGCCTTGAAATTAGTCTAAACTTATGCTTCTGTAACAGAACCCAGAATTATTGTCCATATATACAAAACTGATTTCCAGCTACAAAATAACAATGGGGACAGTAACCTCTAGTAACTGGTGTTTGGGAAAAAAATACAAAATTATGGTTTGAGGTGTTAGTTTGCTACCCTAAACACCAATTCACTACAAATCTTAGCCATATAACTGGAAATCATTAATTAAATCCTGTGCAGCCAAGAATCATGCATAATGTAACACAACTACTGCAAAAAGTCTGCTCCTGATCATTTAAATTTCCTTCTTGCTCTTACTGACATGAGGATCTTGTATTTGAAGTAGTCCCTGATGAGATTTTGCCTTTTCATCCTTGGAGAATGTCCTTGTACATATTTATAGGACAAAGTAGAAGGATTACCTATGTGTGTTTTTTGCTTTTAGGGTATTAGATGTATTAATGTAAAAAATACCTTGGTACAATATGATCACTTCAAAAATCTTTTGACTCAGTGGCGAATAAAGGGTCTAATGCTCTAAGCAATCGTAGACTGATTGGGCCATATTCATAAGATAACCACTTTTAAATTGAATATGCAATTCCCTGTGAAAAATACAATTTCCATATCTTCCATTAATTTTTATGAAGAGGGTTTTAGTAAGCAGCCCACTGTAAAGGGCAGTGTTATTTCTAATCCATTGTCATGTTAAGGGTGAGAATAGATAGGCTACTCCAGTAACACTGCTAATGCTCAAAAAGGCAATTTGTTTAAAGGATGGGCACAGAAGGAGAAGGAAGTGGAGTTCACAAATTAAAAACTGCACAGCAGTTTCACTGCAAACCATCTACTAGTCATACAGTGCTATTCAATTAATCCATTACTCTTAGAAGAGGAATCCCTGTATATCCAGGTACAATCCTTCCCAAATATCTGGACACTATCACAGGCTTTTAGGATTACAAGTAACATAATAAAGGATAATGATCAAAAATTAAGCACACCAATACAGAATGCTTGGGTTAACTGGAGTTGCCATGTGCACTGCAAGGCAGCAGTCTGTTAGGTTTAAAGTGAGATTAAGGAGTTGTGTAACCTGCAATTATGCTGGTTTTCATTAAAAAAATAAGATGATTTGGCTCAGTAGGGCCCTTCCTTATATTTACCTCTGTTTAATTGGATTTGGAACTGCTTAAACATCTTTGAGTTGGAGCTTATAAGAAGATGATCCCAGCTGTTTTTCAAAGCTTAAGACAGCAGGCAGACAACATGATCATGTCAAGACTCATACTAAAGCCTTAATCCTACTTTTTCATCAACTAGCACTACAGCTGAGTCTTTAACCTTCTAAGTACTAAATGTGCTTTGGATCTCTCACAATACATTTGCTGTCAAATGTTATTCTCTGATAATATTAATTTTTGCTTCCTTTCTAAAAAGTACTTTTTAGAACAGGCTCTATCTATCTCAGTTTGGAGAGCTAGAGTCTAAGACTGTATTTTCAGTCCTCTTATTTTCAGTTCTTTTAAAAATACTGCTTACAAACTTGCATGTACTGAAGTTTGTTGTTCTCCATGGGGGCAAGGCAGTGCATTGACATGTAGCTCACGTTGCTGTAATGAATAATCAACTATATTGGTAACTATTTTTCATTGTATGTGAATTACTAGGTTGAATAAATTTTGTTTTCAATAAGAAAGAAATGAGAACAACTTTAGTTTCATTCAGGTCTTTTTCTTACAAACTGTCACCATGACCAAAAAAATATTTTCCAAATTTCCAGCTGCAAAGCTTGCATTATTTTGTAGCAGGGTGTTATTTACTGTGTTGAAAAGAGACTAAATCTTCTAGTGAGTTATTCCTGCATCTGTAAATAGTAGCCATGCAATGCAATTATCTGTGCTCCTTTCCTTTCCTTTCCTTTCCTTTCCTTTCCTTTCCTTTCCTTTCCTTTCCTTTCCTTTCCTTTCCTTTCCTTTCC
>VZUI01082629.1:0-80368 GCA_013401135.1 Cettia cetti
AGCCGGGCCGGGCCGGGCCGGTGGCAGCGCGGGTGAGCGAGGCCGCGGCCGCGGCGGGGCGGAGAGGCGGCATGCGGGGAGGCGGGGAATACCGGTGCGGGCGGGCCCGCGCAGGGAGCGGCGGCGCAGGCGGGCGGTTTGTGCGGGCTTCCCGGGCCGCTGCTGCCGTGGCCGCTCGGCGCAGGGGGGATCCCTGCAGGGGCTCCTCTGCGCCTGGGCTTGGGGCGAGCACCGCGTTTCGCCGAGCACCCGGCCTGTGGTGTGACACCTGCCAGGGAGCTGCGGCTGGGCCGGGCGCTGCAGGAGGCGATGTGGGTATGGGCACAGGAATTCATTGGCCAGTGGTCTCTTGTTTTTTTGCTTTTCCAGGGCCGCTGGGATAGTGCAAACGCCCCTTTTGATACAGGAACCTCTCCAGACGGCCCAGGAGTCTTTATCATCTTTTAGCGTCTTATGAGGCACATTATCTCCCATCTCCCTGCCATCAGTAAGTATTGCCCAGCAGTGTGTGGGGTTCTGAGCTCAGCGAACATCCAGTGTTAATTTTCCTGGAACTGGTAGCTGCTTAATAGGACTGAGGCTGGTTATAGAAGAGAGGCCAGGCAGATGTGAAGAAGTTGTATTGGAAGTATCTTGAGTGCTCTCCTGTGAGGCAGGACTCAGTGTACTTAAACTTATCCTTGACAGACATTTCCTTAATTGGCTCTTACAGATTATGAAATTCATGGAGTGCCTTCCCCTCCTCTCCAAGGTAACCTGCTTCAGTGCTTAGCTATCACAGATAGTCCGAATTTTTCCTTAATAGCTGACCTAAATCTTTGTTGAAACGAAGCTGATTATTACCATGCTCTGTCCAGAGTATACCTGGAGAACAGTGGATGGATGTTCTGTCACTGGGCTGATGAATGTTCTCAAGTTCCCACTCGCAGTCTTCTTCAGACAGAGAACCCACTTCCTGTGTTCCTCTGATCCCTTAGCTTTGTTGAGCATTTCCATTATCCTTGAAGTCAGAAGCAGGTTCTCTGGAGGTGCTGTTAACAATGAGGAAGTAGGGCAATTATTTCTCTTGTGTATCTCCATCCTTCTTAAAACATTCCATAATGAATTATTCTTACTTGGCAACATATCTCACATTACTGAAATATTCAGTTTGTGATTCATGGTAAGCTAGATCCTTTTTTTGCTATACCTCTACCTAGGGAATTATTCCTGGAGAGGTACCCAGTTGGTGGTTTTTGGGTATTTTTCCACTAAGTGTATTATTTTTCAGTTGTTATTAGGTTGAAAAAAAGTTACTTAGGTCATAATATAACTTTGTATACAATTTTAATCTTTGTAATCCATTCTTGCAGTCCTCTTCCTGCAAGTTTTGGGCCATCCACAAATAATTAAAATACTGAGTAGTGCCAGGCCCTGCACAGTGTGATAAACTCTTCCAGTTTGATAGTTTTTACTGTCAAAAAGCTTCTTCTTGTTCATCATGTTTCCTACTAAAACTGCAACTCATTCTGTGCTATAGTTTTACATCTGAGCCAAATTGTGTGGAGATCTTAAATTAGGAAACCATCAATTCCTTTGAACTGGCTTTTGTTCACGGAGTAAGGATGTTCACAGCTCAAAAACTAGAAATTCGTGTAAAATTGTGAAGTTTTCCAAAGTATTGATGCCTTGTGTATATCTTCTTTTAAATTCCTTTTTTTTTCATTTCCTCAGAAAAATCTGCTTTTATCCTAACTTTCGTCAAAATTGCGTTTGCTTTCTTAGAGAGCTTTCTGGGATAACCGTCCAAATGCCTCAATCTCACACGCTTAATACAGGATCAGATTTGTAGATAATACATTTATGCCTGGTTATACTTGCAAGGGATTACTTCATCTGACCACAAATGCTCCAGGAAGTTGAGAATGAGCAGCAGTATCTTGAGAATTGTTGATATTGAAGTAATTAGAACGTTTTCTGAGAACGGCAACTTACTGATTAGAATGAAAGGACTGGTCCTGTGAGGAAAATGCAGCAGAAATCTGATGGTAAGCCTATAGAAACAGCGAAGTTTCTTTCTCTTAAAATTGCATTTAATGGTGGAAACATCATAAACAAAAAAATTACTGGGCTGGGAATTAAGCATAGGTGAACATAATGTATATATTGACTTCACTGAAACGAAGAGTCCAGCACTGGCAGGGTCATAAGCTAATGATCATCCAGGTACTGTCCTCTATCCTCTACAGTAATTCATTTTTCCTTCTCATTCTGTTCTGTGTAGATGTTCCACTTTAAAAGTCATGGAGCTGGGAAAGGCGAAGCTCCTGCGCACCGGCCTCAACGCCCTGCACCAGGCCATTCACCCTGTGCACGGGCTGGCCTGGACGGACGGCAAGCAGGTGATCCTGACCGCGCTGCACCTGCAGAACGGAGAGCCCACGTTCGGTGACTCGAGCGTGGTGGGTCAGTTTGAGCACGTGCACGGGCTCTACTGGGGCCCGTGTCCGGCCGAGGCCCCGGCCCTGCTCGCGGTGCAGCACAAGAAGCACATCACCGTCTGGCAGCTCTGCTTCAACGGCGCCGACAGGAACAAGCTCCTGGTTTCCCAGATCTGTGACATCAGCGAGCCATATCCCGTGCTCCCCCAGGGCTGCGTGTGGCATCCCAGCAAGGAGGTCCTGGCCGTGCTGACCACCCGGGACGCCTCCGTCTTGCCCTCTGTCCACCTGGACAACTCCAGGATCAACGCGGACATCAAGGGCAGCGGGCTCATCCACTGCGCCTGTTGGACCAAGGAAGGCAACCGCTTGGTCGTGGGGGTGGGCAGTGCCCTCCATTCGTACATTTGGGATGATGCTCAGAAGACGCTCAGTGCTTGCTCTTTTTGCCCAATCTTTGATGTGGGAGGCTACATCTGTGCCGTGGAAGCTACGCAGAATTTACAAGTTGCTGTTGCCACCGAGCTCCCTCTGGACAAGATCTGTGGCTTAAATGCTGGTGTTGCCTTCGAAGTTCCATCGAGCGTTGAAACCGAGTCCTTCCCCTCGCAGTCCAGCTTGTGTGGGGAGGAAGAGTATTCCTTGGATGGAGGGAAGAAGTCGCTGGACTCTGAGAAGCCCTTGTCTGTAGTTACGTCTCCTGTGGATCTAACTCACATACTTTCAAGCAAGCAGGGTGCTGATTCCAGCCCTCTCCTTCACCTTAGGCCCAAGGACTACCTGACCGGAAGTGGCCAAGATTCCTCACACCTCATCTTGGTGACTTTTGAAAGAAAGGTTACCTCTACGAAAAAAGTGAGCATCCCAGGCATTCTTGTTCCTGATATAATGGCTTTTGACTCCAAAACTCAAACTGTATCTGTTGCCTCCAATACTTGTAATGTTATTTTAGTCTATTCACTGACTTCATCCAATTTACCCAATATTCAACAAATTCAGCTGGAGAAAAGTGAGAAGCCAAAGGGTTTGTGCTTCTTGACCAATAAATTGTTACTGATACTGGTTGGAAGACAAAAATTCACTGACCCTGCTTTTCTTCCTTCTTCAAGATCAGACAAATACATGATCCGATTGATGATTAAAGAACTGATACTTGAAATGGGTCCTTCAAAGTCTGTGTCAGCTGATGGCAGCTCCAGTTTGAACCTTTCCAGCGTTACTCATGATCCCTCTAGAGATGTCCACCCTCTCAGCCGTGGGCTCCTGATACCAGATCGTTCTGCCCTTCAGTCCCCTACAAGCCGAAGGAAACTCATTGAAGAAATCAAGAGTCCTGTTAATGAACAAAACTTGGTGTTGAACATCAGCGATTTCAAAGACAAAAAGATTTCCATGAACTTTCCTCCAGCTGTTGAGACTCTGGATGCTGAGCCAGTTAATCGGAGTGTGGCACTGTCTAATGCTTCGAATAAGCCCACGTCCCCAAAAAGGCAGCCTGAGGCAGCTTCCAAAATACCCAATTCTTACAAGAATAACCTGTTCAGTGAGAAGGAGGCGAGTTACTTTTTGAAGAATGTGGAAAAATTGTCTGGTAACTTCACAGAATTGCAGCACCATCTTTCTGAATTAACTGAGCTGCTAAAATCTGGGAAGAGGAATCTTCCAGTGTACCCATCTTCTCAGGAGCCCTCATTTATTTACATCACCTGCCAGGTAATTTTAATATTGGAAGCCCTAATGTTGAAACCTCTTTATGGATGTATTTCAGCTCAAGTAACAGTCAGTAGGATTATATTTCTATCCTGTTCCTGCAGGTAGTTATATATGGTTATCAATCCCATTACTCTGCAGGCTTCCAGTGTTTTTAAAGCAATGTGATAACCAGAAATGTGGAGCTCCCTGTCCCCACCTCACTCTGGGCCAAACCCCTCAGCTCTGCAGCGAGGCTGCTGGGACCCCAGAGGACCCACATGTCACAGCCTAGCTGCAAAATTAAAGCCCTTTATAGAGATATAGGAAGGGAATGCTTTTCCTAGGCAACTTTTAAAGCTTTCTGTGTAGAAATTTAGACAAGTGAAGATTTCCATGCGTGGGAATTGGTATCAATCTCCTGTTCTCCTGTGAGAAAAACTAAAATAATGGAGACTGAAACAAAAGCAAATTGCCTTGGCTTTGAAACAGAAATGTTGCTAATTAGCATTGAGAGCACCATTCAAGGAGGAAAGAGACCTTTAGGGACACAATAGATAATGCCATTAACATAGCTTGAAAACAGATTTAAAATGAAATTTCATGTGAAAAACACATTTTTGGCTGAAAGATTTGCTCTTGTAAATCTCATGCTAGAAAGGGTAAATTACGTGATTATCAAAACCTGGCAGAGATCTACTAGGTCATTTCTAGAATTCAGATTCATAAACCTTAGTCAATATTCAAAGTAATTTAAACTGCTATTTTCCTTTAAATTGGCTCTTGCTTTTAAGCTTTATTATTGCAAAAAATTACCAACTTTTGTAGCATTGAACTAAAGTTCTAGATTATATTCCCTCATTCTCTTCACTGTTTCCCATTGTAAAAATTTAATAATTGTAATAACAGATTTAAAAAATGCTTTGCTCCACCCAGCTGGGCATATTCTTTGAAGATGCTTTTTGGATTTTAGACCTGGAACAGTGATGGTCAGGGGTGGGATAAATAAGCCCTTTTGACTTGTCAGTCTCCAGCATTCATGACCAGGAGTTCTCACTTGGGAAATTCTGGATCAGGGATGGGTGGGGGAAGGTGGGGATAGAAAACCTGTAGCTTTACAAGCTCCCTAGGGAAATATCCCTCACAGATGGAAGAGTGGGGGTGAGGATTGTGCTGTAGGTGAAGCTCGTGGTTTCTTCAGCAGCAGTGCATGATTTTCTCTCCTGTTCTGACATGTGCTGGATAAACACTGTTCCTTGCTGCTGTCACTCGCTCATCAGCACTTCGGCAGCTGAGACTCCAAAGGATAAATCTTACAAACGGGCCTGAATGTGTGTAGCATTTGACTTTCTGTAAATGATGCCACTGAAGACACATCTGTGATCCTGTTCTGATTAATGACTGCTTCTTGCATTTTCAGAAGCAGCTTTCCAAAAGTGATGCAGATGAAAGTCGGGCCGTTCTTCTCTGTGGTGGTAAACTCCGCCTGAACATCGTCCAGCAGATCTTCAACCTCTCCCTTGTAGAAATGCAGCACGGTATGTTGGGATTATCCAAGAGTACAAACACTTCAAACATATTGCCAGAGAAGCTGTGGCTGCCCCATGCCTGGAAGTGTCCCACAGCCAGGTTGCATGGAGCTTGGAGCAGCCTGGTCTAGTGGAAGGTGTCCCTGCCCATGGCAGGGGAGTGGAACTGGAGGAGCTTTAAGGTCCCTTCCTACCCAAACCATTCTGTGATTTTTTGTGTCATTCTTAGTGAGCAATAGTAATATGAACATTCCATCCAGGGAAAAACCCAGGGCATAAATAATGAAAGGCAAATAAAATTTTGCCCTTTTGTTTTTAATAATGTAAAAATTCTTCTCTGAATCTTCTTTTACTGAGAAGAATCTTTGCATTATAAAAAAAAAAAAAAAAAAAAAAAAGAGGAAACTTACATATTGATGCCCCTAACAAGTTACAAATTTTACAGGAAAATTGCTTTCAGCCAGTGTTTTACTTGTTTTCAGCTGCTCTATAGGGAGATGTCTGAGTAACAAAGCAGGGTAGGCTTGACTGGTAGTTTGGAAGTACAGTGTTCTATATTTGAATGTGTAGCTCCAGCATTTAGTCTTGCTTTAGGAAATCCTGTAGAACAAAAGCAGCTCAGTACACCAGCAGTGCATTTTACATCAGGTTTTGCTGTGAAGAAAAGTTCCTCTCTTGCTGCTGTGTTCTCTGTTGTTAACAGTTCATGCCATGCCCATCCCGTGTTTCTGTGTATGAGTGTCTCACCCTGGGCAGAGGTAGAAAACACACTTTGGGATGTGATTTCTCACTACTACAGCTATTCCCTGTGCTATAGTCCATCTACTTGCCCCCTGTGTCTGCTGTCTGCCTGCTTGCAGATCACTGGGCAGCCATCCCAAAGCTTAAGGCTGCTTGGTCATTGTCCAAGTTTTATTTCTCCTAAGGAATTATTAAAGAAATAAGTTTGTTTGAAGTATACAGATGGAAAGTAGGAATGGTATTTTCAAATCCTGAGTTGTATTGATTTTCCAGTTTGGTCCAAATTAAGCTAAAAGATTAGAGGGTTGTGTGCTTTTAAGCTACAATCTTCTGGTGACCTTACTTGTGACATAAAGTTACATAATGTAAATTTACAAACAGCTGGAAACACTTCTCTGAATTCCCTTACCCCTCATGAGCTCTATTTTCTTGCTTCATCAGCTTAATGGATAAAAAGATAAAAAATTTCTGGTTTATCTGTATTGGTAGGAGTCAGGGTTTCAGATTCAAATTGTAAAGAAAAAAGCTAGTGATGAAGTCAAATAGCAAATGGACCAGAGATGTTTGGTTTGTACAGTATTGTAAAGTATTCCTTCCTTGTATTTCTTGGAATTAAGTATAGTGAAATTACATAATAAAATCAGTTTCTAAATTGTCTTTATTACATTAATTTTTCATTTAATTTACTAAATCTCTGCTTTTTACAGTATCTGCACAGCTTTAGCTTATTAGTACCTAATTGAAACCAAGTGTGAATGCTTATGAATTCTGTTCAGAATTTCATTCCTCCTCCTCATTTGAAGCGTGCATTCATTGTCTTATCTCATAGTGGCAAAATCCATCATAGTTAAAAGTGTCCTTTATTTTTGAGATTGTACAACCTGTATCTTTTCATACCTTTTCTTTTCTAGAAAGCTGTAGATATACAGAAGCATTTAATTCTAGAAGAAATTTGGTTTTTACCTTCAAAATACCTAACTACACAAACACTTATCACAGCCATGTGCTTGTCTTCACAGGTTCCTCTTGGATCGTTCTCACAGCGGACAGCGAGGGCTTCATCCCGTTAATGTTTACATCCACACAGGAGATCCTCATCAGAGATGCCACTGCAAAAGGCTACAGTGCCCGCTCCTCCAAAACTTTGGACATCATCAGTTCCACACAGGGGCGTAGATCCACTTCTTCTGAAAGCCTGGATATCACCAGTTCTCTGGAAGTCCTGAGGGACTGCTCCTCCAAGACCTTGGACAACATCAGCGCTTCAGAACAGCCCACCAATAAAATGTAATTTTTGACAGTGGTTTTGCAATGCCTGTCTGATCATGGGAGGCTTTTTATGTTTACTGTATGGGACTGCAAATTATGAACAACAGTCTCAAATCTCTGTACTATTTCTAATTTTTTTTTTTGTTGCATTGTAAATTATTTATTTGATCATTGGAAACATTAACTTTTTTTTATACTGAGCAGTGTTTTTTAACTATGCCTCTTGCAGTACAGATGAGGTTGAAAATGTGCATTCTTTCAAGTTTCTGAGCTCAAGTTTCCGTCTTGGTCTTTAATACATTGGTGGTTTTAGATAATAGTAAACTTGGATAATAAATAAATCTTTGAAAATGCTGCATTGTCCCTCGTTTCCTCTCTTCTGCTAAAGCCTGAAATATTACACTGATGTTATTTAGGAGCAGTGCCTGCAGAGGTGCACCTTGGTTTGCACTAGTGTAAGCACCAGTGTAAGGTCATGGAGTTTAGGACAAAGTAGGATCACATTAAATATCCATATTGTGTGGAAGCAAGGTCCTTTCCCCTCCTGTACCTGCCCATAACACCTCTCTGCTTCCATTTGTGGATTTGGGGGAGTGGTTGCCACGAGTCTCATCTTTTGCAATGAGAACATCCAGTTAAAGTCTGACAGAAGGCAATGTTCTATGGGCTTTTGTAGTGAGAGAAAAAGAAAATGCAAAGGGGAAATGTAGAAAAAGTTTATGTAAGCACAAGTTTATGTAACATGGATTGCAGCACTGAAGAAAAGACTAATCCAAGATTGCTCCCCATAAAATCACAGCATGATAACATTAAGCAGTTTATCAGGCTTTCACAGTGGCACTTACTGCATGAGAAGGCATCGAGCAACTAGATTATAGAATTGGAGCTGCTGTCTCAGGACTAAGATAATCTCTTTTTTTCATTGCCTGTTTGGATATTTAGCCAATATATTCTCTGTCGAAATCTATCCACAAAAATATTAAAGATACAATGCTCGTAAAAGCTGCAGAGCACTCAGTGTTGGGTGATGAAACTACAAGTTACAGCTTTTGATGATCAGGAGAGGAGGAAAACAGGTGAAATAATTTGGCATTTGGGATATGATTTCAGTCCTTTACATAACGATCATCTTTTCTCAGAAATGGTCACTGTTTAATCAGAAGGTAGAAAATGATCACACCTGATTTACCAGAAAGTCACTGAAACCTCAGCTCTGGGCAAGGGTTCAAAGCAGGCTGGATGCTGAGGGTGGTCCATGTTTCTTCACAGCAGCCTGACAGTCCTTTTTCATGCCTGTTCCTGATTCCAATGTCCCACTAACCCATAGGAGGAGAGGGTCAGGGCTGAATGCTCTTGGCTCTGTAGAACAACTTGACCTTGAATTTCTCATACCTCAAATGCTGCTTCCATAATTTTGTTATGCAGCCAGTGCATAAAAAATAGCTGCTTATTTTGGAGTTGTTACTATTTGTGTTAGATTGACAAAAGATAGTGTCTCCCACCAGAAGGGTGCTTGATCTCAGGTTGCACCAAACAGACCTGTGGAGTTCTTCCAGCTCCTCAGGTGAGCACCAAGGACTTACCTGTGCACAGGGTAATGCTGTATGGGGTAACTGGAGCAGACACAGCAAGTGCAGGACACCTGCTAAAAGCTGTTAATAGTTTGGTCAAATTGCACTGGTTCTTCATGGTGTGCTCTGTGCATGTGAACAAATATTGCATTTAAAATATCATCCTAGGAAACTTGAAAGAATAAAATTCTTATATTAAGAGACTTGCTTATTTCAAGTAATCATATGGATTGGAAGGGACCTTAAAGACCATCTAGTTCCAACCTCTGCTGTGGGCACAGGCACCTTTTACTAGACCAGGTTGCTTCAAGCCCATCCAGCCTGGCCTTGAACACTTCCAGGGATGAAGCATCCACAGTTTCTATGAACAATATGTGCCAGTGCATCACCACCCTCACAGAAAATAATTTCTTCTCAATGTGTAAACTAAACCTGCTCTTTCAGTTTAAAGCCATTTCCCCCTTGTCTATTACCACATGCTCTTGTAAAAAGTCCCTCTCCAGCTCTGTTGCAGGCACTGGAAGGGGCTCTAAGGCCTGCCCTGACTCTTCTCCAGACTGAACAACCCCAGCTCTCTCAGCCAGTTTTCTCAGCAGAGCTGCTTCAGCCCTCAGAGCATCTCCATGGCCTCCCCTCGACTCACTCCAAAGGCCTGTGTCCTTCAAATATTGGGGGCTCCAGAGCTGGACACAGGACTCCAGGTGGGATTGCACATGACTCCTCCCTCACCTCCTGCCCATGCTGCTTTTGATGCAGCCCAGGACACATTTGGCACAACAAAAGTACACTGATGCACATTTGGCTTTCTGGGCTCTGAGCACACATTACCAGCTTATGTTGAGCTTCCTGTCAACTAACACACCCAAGTATTTCCTTTCAGGTCTGCTTTATTTCAAATCAAAACACCATTTCTAAACTTTTGGGATGATGTGCACCAAAGCTGAATGTTAAAAGAAGGCTCAAATAGTTGAAGAAGTACCGAGACTAATCCAAGAATCCTTAAGACTGCAGGGTTTTAAGGAACTTTCTTCTCTTACGGCTTTTCTTTCATGCCTACAAGACCCTTTGGGAATTCTGGAGTTGCCCATTGTCTCTGCTTGGCCAGCTCAGCACAGCTGAGAATTTGCCAGGAGTCTGGGGGTGGCTGCAGTTTTGCTTCATCCCACACTGATGTCAGCAGGTACTTCTGTGCACCGAGACTCACGATCCAACACAGCCAGCAACTGTGGGAATTGTTGAACCTGCTGGATGTGCAAATGTGCCGATTCTATTCCATGACTTTGAAAGTGACCATAGAGTGGGTTTATTTTGGAAATACAAGGGAAGTTAAGTCCTCATGGCTGCAGCCAGTTTGAACAGAAACTTCTCAGTCGATGTAATCTTGTCACATCATCATGGTGACAAGCCCTGGGCAAGCAAAAATGTCCTCTAGGTAAAACAGATGAAATTCCATGATGGAGAATACTAAGGTGCAAAGGTAATTCTTTTGATCCTTTGCTGAATGTAGATGATTCCATGTACATCAGCAAAAACAGGCTTGCAGGGGATGAGTGCTGGGCCTCCAAAGTGGAGCTTTATCAGTGAAGCTGAGCAAACAATCATTATCAGTTCCATGAGACCTGAGAAATCCTTCCTCACCATCTACAGCAGAGCACAGCAAAACTGAGGACACATGTCTGAATGGTGTAGCTGAAATTCATAGTCTCATTTAAGATCATTTGGAGTAAGAAATAGATCAGGAAATACGGTTTATTTCTGCTTCCACACTTCCAGAGCAAACACACACATTTCCCTAGCATTTAGCAGTTCTGCTGCTCTCCAGCTGGGGTTGGAGGCTACCACTCTGTAATGTCTCCAAAGTGGTACTGAGGACCCAACCCCTCTGAAAAGTGCAACAGCTTAAAAGTGCTCTCTCTCTTTGTTCAGCTCTGTCATGCCATTTTGTGTCTTTAGAGCCTGTAAATGCTCAGGTGCTATGTAGCAAAAAGTTTCCTCCTCTGCCTCAGGGACAGACAGATGCTGCTGCTTCATCTTTTGAATGAAGCTTCTCAGTGAGTTAGCATCTGGTTTTAGCAGCAGGTTTGGTGTTTACAAAGTGAAAGCCATCTGATTTCATACTTTAAGCCTACAGCATATACACATTCTTTTAACCATAATACTCAGCACTCTTGCTGCGTATCTGAACTGTGGAATTGGAGAAACTTATAAAAAAAAAAATCAGTGTAATTGCATGAAAACAAAAATCCCTCATGCACCCACCCATAGTATGAGTCCAACAGAGCTTCCTATCAGTCTAGATTTCTTAAGGAAAAGGCTGCTGTAACACTTTGAGACTACTTTTACATAAATGATATGAAATTCATATGACGTATATGATTGACCACTAAACTGCTATAATCTATTGGATGGGACTTTGAGCTAACTTGCCCTCTCTTCTTCATCTTACAGCTGGACAACAGATACCAGGTCTGAAAGGACCTGAGCTTCCCTGGTGGAAACTTCTCCTCTCAAGATTAATTTAATTCTGTGTTTTCTGTCTACACCCCAGAAAGGCAAGCAGAGAAGTAAATGAGCAAGGGATACTTGGAAACAAATTCTGAACTCAAAATCACTTTACTTTAAAACGATTTCCTCCTTAATTACTTTGCTTGGAATTCTGAAGGTGAATAAATATGAGAGGATGCAGCAGCAGGGATTGAATCAAGCAGAATTCTAAGGTCCAGGAGTGACTTAAAGAATTAGTACTCAATTCTTCAGAGCCCTTCCTGAAAACCCAGTGACCTGACACAGAAGGTCCCAGCCTTCAGGGACTCCCCAGGGACAGATGTCTGAGGGGGTGTCCACCTGTTAAAGTGGGGGACTCGGCAGAAGGGATCTAATCCTGCTAAGCCGAGGTCGGTCAGCGAGCTCAGGGCCAGGCAGGGGACAGTGAGGCAGGAGGGGAACACAGAGGCACGGCTGGTGGCTGACAGCAACCCCCTCCATCAGTGCCTGGGGGGAACAGCAGCTCGGATATGGGGTTACCTGAACACCAGCAGGAACTCCCAGAGAGGTGGGGTAACCTTGGGAGGTGTCAGCAGAGTTGTTAGGAAGGAAAAGCAATGAAACTGGAAGAGAAGACTGTGTTGATGGTAAGACTTGATGATCTTAAAGGCCTTTTCCAACTGTAGTGATTCCATGATTCTATGACTGATGACCAGCTCAGTATGGAAAATTTGGGCTGCCCTACACTTCAGCAAGGACAAGGAATTGAACATAGTTTGGCTTACAGAGCAATACCCAGTGACACATAACTCTGTTGTCCTTCTCTTCCCATATTTGTTGGAATCGCCTGTGTGCAAGTGGGGAAGTGCTGTCCCTTATGCACCCAGCTGGTTTAATTCAATCTCCCATATTCTTATTACTGTATTTGGATATTACCTGAAGGAGAACCCCTGGGAATTTGACCTGGCCCCTGTTACTTGCAATCAGCAGGAAGGCAAGAGGTTTATATTAGATTAGCATTTAATCTGAATGCTTGTCAACATAAGAATTTGCTTCTTTCTGTCACATGTTCTGAACATGCATAAGGCATACACATTGCTTAAAACTGACAAGAGGCATATAAATCTTTCATTTTACTGCACCAACATTGAGCCCTAAGAAAAGAAAGTTACAAAAATAATCTTACCCTGCACTTAATCCTCCATTCTTTTGACTTAGAGAAACATACCCACTTTCTCAACAAAATTACATTATATTTCAGATAATGAAATAATGAGATTTTCAAAATGTAAAAATAGTCCATTTCACTTAATCTACGGAAGCTTTATCTTTTCTTTTGGCAGTTCCCATTGCTGGTACCATATGCAAATTGAAGACTGAGCACATTTCTGTGAGATAAAGATCACATTGACTCTTTGGAGAAGAAAACAGTTTACAATCAACCAAGTTTACCTTCCAAGAGGCTGAATTCTGACTGGGCATTATGTAATTTTAGAGACAACTGCACAACTGATCTAGAAATAATACCTTAAGCCACATTCAAATGGCTCCACTCAACCACAGCCAGCAGTTTCTGCAGCCCTTTTATCACTGAGCTAAGTATTCAGTTTATATAAACTGACACGGACCCACTGCCTTGTAGCTACAGATTTATAGTAGCTGAAAACATAACCCATTAAAAAACATTAACAGCCTTTACTGGGCCTTCTGGTTATTTTTAAACATGACTATTCAGAAATACACAAATATTACAGAATAAATTGAATGCCCCAAACTGTTCCCTGTGATGTTTTGGAGCTTTGTGATATTGCTACATAACTTACCTACTTCAAAGTGCAGTAAATCTCCTATTTCAAATTCCATCAGACTCAAAATTGTAAACAGGCTTATGGTTTTTATTGTTGCAAACACATATGCCCCAGGCATACATATCTTGGTTTGTCCAAAAAACTGAAACAAGGAAGAAAACAAAAAACCCCCAGCCTTAGATGGCAAGTCAACAGAAATCTTAAATGCAGTTAACTCTTACCTACACACACTCAAAATACATCCTTAGAAACTCCTCAAAATTAAGTATTTTGAGGAATTAGGACAGTTCATAAGGCCTTTGACTTCAAATTTGCCTGACAAGGTTTCAGTATCAAACTTAACACGACACTCCATGGTTGCACTGATTTTACGTGCCAGTGTCCTTCAGCAAAACCTTTCCCAATTTCCAGTCCCAGCACTGTGAGCCATTTCCCAGATGGCCCTGAGGAAATTACAGGTGGCCACTTCCTCCAGGTGCTCCTGAACAGCAGCGAGCTCGTCCTCCAAAGGCACTTCTGGTACAGCAAAAGGCACTCACAGAGTCACACAGTGAAGGCAGTGGGATGAAATCCATGTCGTGTCTTGCTTTGCGCTGTTTTCTTCAAGGTGAACAAACCTCTTAAATTCCTCACTCTCCCTTTCAGATTTAGATATGTCTTCAGAGTCCCATCATTTTAGTTTAAGCTTGGAGCCAGTCTCTGGAGATCTCTGAACCTACACTGACCACAGAAGCCAAGAATGAACAGGTCTGAACTTCAGTGCTCCAGAAGGTGCCTGAGATTAGGTGTGTCTTTCATTGAAATAGGTATAAACCTATAGTAGAAATGAGGTGATGTATCTAAAGCACATTAACATCCCTGACTGAAAAAAAATCACCATTTAAAAGGCAGGTGTAGCCTCATTATTACAAAATAGGTGCAAGCTGAGATTAATACCCACACCATGGTGTTTTATGAGGCAGAGAGCCTACACCATGTGAGAAATGGGTATGGTGATTACTTAAAGGCCAAAATTTAAATAAATTTGAATTACATAATTTTTGGAAGGGGCTACTGATTTTTCGTATCCTTAGGGGAGACATTGAATTTGAAAATGTTAAATTCTCATTCTCTGACAGAAATGAGTTCACAGGTTTCAGAAGCAAGAAACATCAGTAATGGGAAATGCAGGGTTCTATTCCTTACGGAATCTATAAACTTCGATTACCTCAAAATCTCTTTCAAAAAAATGGAAAAAATCCTCAAAATATGTTTGCACCAGTGATTTGATTAATTTCAAAACAAAATAAATCTTAACTTTATATAGTGTATTTCAGGTTCCCAAGTGCTTTCCAAACACAATAGTGTGCAAGTTTTAGGTAGAGATTGTGCTCAAAATCCACCCCAGCCCCCAAGGGTGAAGTATATTGTGAGTTAATCTTTGGATGGTGCATCATGAATTGGACAAAATAACTCTTGTGAGTATTTTCCAGTGCAGAACCTTCAAAAATTCTCTGGTCACATTTACACCTTTTTTTCCCCCTTAAGTTACAAATGCATAAAATCTCCTATGAATAAGATCACAGCCTCCCATTAATCACAGAAAAAAACCCCAAAAAACAAAAACCCCCAAACAACAAATACCCCAAGCCATCAATAGCTTGCATTTCTGAACGTGTGTAATGTCTTTTTTAGCACAGTGCATCAAGTTAGATGTATATTTGCACAATGGTGTCCTCTCTTGATTTCATTGCTGGCTATGTCAGAATCATCCTTTGTCCTTTTTGATAAAATGTGAGCAGAGAAATGACCTGGAAAACTCTCAGAGTTTGTTGGTGGGATGTGAGTCTGCATTTGGAAAGCCACTGCATTCAGAGTTTTCAGACAGAGGTGTCCTTTTTGTAGTTGTCCAAGTTCTCTGTGCTTTGATGGCTCCTCCTGGTAAAAGCAGAGAAAATGATACATAAACACACTTCTGGCTTTCACTGCTGACTAATCAAGCTGAATTTGGAAATCTCAAATGGCTGAGAACCTCCAGCAAGGTGTGGTTGTTCTGGACAATGACTGAAGTTCCTGAACAGAGGGGCCAGTCCCATTTCAGGTTGTTGACTCTGTCCCTCCAGTCTGCCCAGAGGCCTGTGTCGTATCTGCCAAACCCATGCACATATCTTGGATACTTTGGGGCATGAATTGGTCCCAGGCACTCACACTTAGGTTCTGGAATTAACCCCTTAGCATGGAAATCAGTTTCCAATTGCAGCAAATTGGGATAATACAAGCAAGACAAAGGAACAACCTATTTTTTTGGTATTTTATCCATCAGTCTGCTAGGACAGTTCTTATGTATGTCCTCAAGAGTTGACAGAGGTGGATGAATTTGAACTATACAAGATTCTCCCTGGAGAGGGAGATAAAGGGAGGAGAGTGAAAAGAGTAAAAAGAGAAAGAACAGCTTAAAGTTGACCTCTTTTTTTCTCCCACAATCTTTTCTGCCTACACTTCTAAATGGTTTGGATGTTTCTTGTATCCCATAAACACCAAGAATGCAGTCAACAATACCACTTTCTTCTATATAAAAGTAAATTGTAACTATTCACAAATTTAATCTATGTAGAATATTCCTCATTTCTGTTCTGAAACAATGTACCACAATAGTGCTTTGTGAGCCACTCCAGAGAAAATGTAAAATAGAGCAGTTGAAATTTCTGATAAATGGTCCTCTCTAAGCAGGTTGTACTGTACTACAAAAAAGAGATACTGGAACATATCATGGTACCATTCTGTTAATTATTTGCCTAAAAGCACATTGCTTCATTTTGTTGTAAGGAATATAGGGATTCCTTACAATAACAATTTTCCCAGTATGATGAAGAGCTGCTGTGGGGTGTTGCTGCTGTTGCACTGCCAGTCCAAACTTACCTTAACTCCTCAAGGGCAAGCTTTGTTTCTTTCCGACTTTCTTCAGTGATTGGGTAGAAAAGGAGTATAAATAAACCTAAAAGGATGAGGATGGCAGGGACTGCTCCAATGAGGAGTTTCAGTGTGAGGATCACATTATCTGACTGTCTGCATATCCCTGGCTTGTATCCAGCAAACCTAAACAAATGGAAACAAGTGGTATGTGTATGTCCAAAGCTAAAAGGTTATTGTTCACCTGAAGGCTTTCTTCTCCCCACCCTGACTCCTCAAGACTTTTCTCCCATTTTCCCTACACCTCTCTTTTTTTTTCCTTCTCCTCACTACATTTCAAATTGTGTTTTTAAAACCTCATTTTAATGCTCGGCTTCAGATAACTGCATTACCTCTGTATTTTCTTGTTATTATATATAATATTAAAGTTAATTATTGTCGTTGAAATTGATAAAATTACTTGCATATTTTTAAAGAAAGGATTGTAGAATCCCATGTAAGGATTTAAACTGATTCCCAGAAAGTTCCACCTGAAAACAAAGCAGAACTTCTTTCCTGTGAGTGACTGAGCACTGAACAGATTGCCCAGAGGCTGTGGAATCTCCTTCACTGGAGATATTCCAGAACCATCTGGACACAATCCTGTGCCCTGTGCTTGGGGATGACTCTGCTTGAGCAAGGAAAGTTGGAACCAGATGAGCCACTGTGGTCCCTTCCAGCCCTACCCATTCTGTGATTCTGTGGTTCTGTGAAATTAATCTGTTATGTGTTTCCTATTAATATTCAGCAAAGTATTCAAGCTCTACTTTAAAAGCATGCAAGTAATTTGACCAATTTCAACAGCAATAATTAACTTTAATTTAAACACACGCTTAAGCACTCATCTCAAGATAGACAAATTTACTCAAGTGCTCAGAGTTAGGTACACACTTACACTTCACTGATTCAGGGCTTCCATGCAGTCCCACAATGGCTGATATACTCAAATTCCTATTGCCAATTTCTGGAATGAGTTTTTCCTCTGAACATCCACCTAATGAAAGCTACAGCTCATTTGGCATCAGAGAATCACTCTGTCTTCTGTGTTCTCCCACAAACATCTGCCTTGGCAAATTGCTAGGACCCAACTGGAATGCAATTGAAAAGGGGCTAATTGGGGAACAGCGAATTGTTGGAGGGTTTTAGCAATAAGCAGCTAAAATTCCTAAGCCCAAAATGTTCAGCCAAGCATTGCTTGTTACTTAGCAATTTCAGCTCAAGGCCCCAAAGCAAAATATACTGGTTACCAAAACCTAGTCTGGGGCTGAGGGCTAGATTTCCCTTCTAAGTATTTATTGTGTGCTGTAGCAGGAACAGGCCCTTTCTGCCAGGTCCTGCACAAAGGCAAGGCAGGAGATGCCTGGCCACTTTCTCAACCTGTCTGGTCAGAACAGACAAGACAAAGTGGAAAGAGACCATAAACCCTCTCCTAAAGTGAAGTGATCTAGGTGACAGGCAGAGCTGTGAGAAAGGCCGTTCCTGACTCTGATCAGTATCCAGATCCCTAAAACCATGCAGGAATTGGTGATCCTTTCATACTGAACAGGAAGCTTCTGGCACCCCTGAAAGCACTCAAACCCATGTCATGTTTTACAGGCTCATAGAGATAGTCCAGTTCAGGTGCAACAGGGAATGCACAAAGAAGCTGTATCACCTGTAGGGGACTTTGATCTGCTGCACGTTCATGTTTAGTTCTTTATTCATATAAGCCACTAAAATTTACATGAGTAATTGAAAAGAGCAAAATCTGAAGGAAGTCAGGTTTTTCTGAACAGAACCATGTGAGGACAAGTAACTTAATGCTCAGTTGTCTGGCCTAGATGGCACCAATCCTGTCTTTAGTGGTCAGCCATCTGGAGCTGCTGGCACTTTGAGGCTCAGGGTATGAAGGCAATTAACTCCACAGGGTAAAAGTGTTGTAACCTCAGAATGCTTTCAGAGTAGATCCACTAACTGGGAACACAGTGTTACTTACTCCAGTCCTGCTGCAGAAATTCCTAAGCCAATTCCTGCTGACATCTTGGTAAAAAAAACATAAGAAGAATAGAAAATGGTTTCATGTCCTTTCCCATGGGGATTCTGCAGACGAAAGTTATCAACAACATCAGGCAGCATTGACCTAGAAGTGAGCAAGATAAAAGAAAAACTCAAGCCAAAATTTCTTTTCAAAGCCCAAACTTAATGAAATAGAGCACAGCCCTCCATTTTTAAGCTGATTGATGTAGCCATGCACATGAAAGAATACAGTTCAAAAGGTTCTACTCCTGGAAAGGAGGGCAAAAAAATGTGTAATAAAAGCATGGCCACATATTACAGTGTAGAAAAACCATCAAACACTTGAGAGGTGACAGAATTTCCTAGTCTGCCTGTCATTCCAATCATAAGTTGTGATGTTAAAAAAACCCAACAAAACCCCCCATGCTCCTTAAGATTTCAAGGGACTCTGAATGTCTGAATAGTTGCACTCTGAAATAACTCTTTTGACAAGGTAACAACATTTTCAGAAACCAATGAAACTTTTTCTCTCCCTATTTCAAACAGACTGAACTAGGAAATGGGGAATTAGAATGGAAGCTGCTCAAATGTTAATTGTGAATTGACATTTTATTTCCAATATATGTAATCATTTACTGTTGGAAAAAGAAAAACCTTCTCACCCCCTGTGCAGAAAAGTGTACATCGTCTGACAACTAATTTCAAACTATGTATTCCAAGATCTCCAGAAGTTTTCAGGGCATTGTACAAAAAAGTTATGAAAAACAGTGCTCTCAGCAATAGTCTTGCTTTCTGCTTAATGTGATCTCAACAATAATTATTTGATCTGAAGAGGAAATATCCTGCCGTGCTCATCCTTGAGTTGTTTCTCCCCACTTATTTTCAGTCCTCAAGAGCAAAAGACCTTGAATTCTTGGTTTCTTTTAATCATAACCTTGTGAATTTCATCTATAACAGAGGACTACCAAGCAGGGATACACAGAATCATGGAATGGTTTGTGTTGGAAGGGACTTTAAAGAACATCTCATTCTGGCCCCCTGCCATGGGCAGGGACACCTTCCACTAGACCAGGCTGCTCCAAGTCTCCTCCAACCTGACCTTGGACACTTCCAGGGATGGGATATCCACAGCTTCTCTGGGCAACCTGTTCCAGGGCCTCACCACCCTCAGAGTAAAGAAATTCTTTCTAAAACCTAATCTAAATCTATAATCCTTCCGTTTAAAGCCATTACCACTTGTTCTATGACTACATGCCCTTACAAAGTAAGGTTAGACATAGTTTGCATTATGTGTCATCTGCTACATTTTTCATTGCCCAGCAGTAATTGATTTGCCTAACTTCATAATTCCTGAAGCAATGTTATCACATGTTGTATAGCTAGATTATTGAATAATTTACATATTCTAATGTACAAAATTCAGCTACAGTTATGGTAGATGGAGTCTGTTAACAACAGGGCAACCAATGTCACATCATTGCAAATAGCATATGCTATAAAACCAAAAAAAGATTCTTGGAAGAAGTGACTCTTACCATATTCTGCCTCTTTTAGAGGCAAATTCCATGCAGTAGTACATACATGTAATATAGAAATACATTAATTCCCCACCTCAAATGTAAAATTCTCCTACCATGGCAACAGAAGAGATGCTGCAATGCTCAGACCAGAGATGAAGGCCACGAAGTAAGCCAGGATCAGGTTTGGAATGGTCACTAGCATGACTGCAAAAGGAATCATCCACTGAAGAAGAAAATATCTAAGTTACAGCATGCACTGCTCAACACTATACAGATTGTTCCCTTCAAAATACAAAACTATGTTACAGAACAGTTCACACAGCAATGTCTCACACTTCAGTATTTTGATCAAATTGGATTTCCAAAAAGCCCTGAGCCAATCTGAACTTAACTACTCAGAATAATTGGAGAAAAGTAGAACAAGTGATAGTAGTGTTGTCTCTGTTAGCAGTATCAGGGCTACAACTAAACTAGTAAATTAAACAGACCCAAGAGCTTATTTTCCAGCCTTGAAGCCAATTCACAGACCCTGGCCCCATTCACAGTCCTAAACATTCATTTTCTCCAAAAGACCTATGGCCATAAAAACACTTTTTGTGAAGAGCCCTAAAGTGGTTTATTCCCAAACTGTGCTAGATAGAATAATAGAATAGTTTGGTTTGGAAGGAACCCTTAAAGATTACCTCATTCCAGCCCCCCTGTCATGGGCAGGGACACCTTCCCTTAGACCAGACTGCTCCAAGTCCCATCCAACTGTTCAAGTCCTGGCCTTGAACACTTCCAGGGATGGGGCACTCATATTTTCTCTGAGCAACCTGTGCTAGGGCCTCTCCATCCTCACAGTAAAGAATTTCTTCCTAGTATCAAATCTACCCTCTGTCAGGTTAAAGCCATTCCCCTTTGTCACTCCATGCCCCTGTAGGAAGTCCCTCTCCAGCTCTCCTGAAGCTGCTTTAGGCACTGGAAGGTGCTCTAAGGTCTTCCCAGAGCCTTCTCTCCTCCAGGCTAAACAACCCTAACTCCCTCAGCCTGTCTTCATAGGAGAGGTGCTCTAACCCTCTGATAATGTCTGTGGTCCTCCTTTGGACTCACTGCAGCACGTCCACAACCTTCTGAGGTTGTGGGTCCCAGAGCTGGATGCAGCATGGCAGGAGGGGTCTCATGAGAGTTGGAGCAGAGGGGCAGAATCCCCTTCCTCAGCTGCTGCCCACAGTTTTTGAAGCATTTGGTTTTGTAGGATGCAAGTGCACATTGCTGGGTCATCTCAAGCATCTTGTCAAACAGCACCCCCATTTCTTTCCCCTCAGGGCTGCTCTCTATCCATTCATTGCCCAGCCTGTTTTTGTGCTTGGGATTGCCCTGAACCAGGTGCAGAATTTTGGCTTGGCCTTCTTGAACTTCATGAGGTTCCCACAGTGCCACCTCTCAAGCCTGTCCAGGCCCCTCAGGATGGCATCTCTTCCCTCCACTGTGTCACCTGCACCACACAGATCAGTGTCACAGCAAACCTGCCTCAGTCCCTCTCTCCATGTCACTGGCAAGGATGTTGAACAGCACCAGTCCCTGGGGATGGCACTCCTTGCTGGTCCCCACTTGGACATTGAGCCACTGGTCACAACTCTTTGGGTGCCACCATCCAGCCAGTTCCTCATTTACTGAGTGGTCCATCCACTGAATCCATGCCTCTCCAGCTTACAGACAAGGATGTCGTGCAGGACAATGTCAAATGCTTTGCACAAGTCCAGCTAGACACTGTCTGTTGCTCTCCCCTTATCCATGAACACTGATAATTTTCTGGAGATTGCTACTCAGCTGGGGTGAAGATTTTTCTGACAGTTAAATAATAGAGATGACCAAATGTCTATTTCTAGGCCAGTGGAACTATTTAATTTACTATTAGAGACAATGCCTTAAAACATCCTCACACTGCATTTCAAGGGGAGTGGCAGGGCTTCAGTGGTCATTTTAAACTGTAAATATACCATTTCATGGATCACCTTCAGTCTTGAATGAGGAAGAATTTGCTTCCATTTCCAATCACCACTTAAAAGCCACATACGTACTCAGCAATAACTAAACCCAAAAGTCAGAGTGGTTTACTGCACTCCCCACAGCCGGATCCACTCATGACATTGCATGACAAGCCACAGAGGTTACCCTCAAAACCAAATTAATTTGGGATGCTTGGGATTTGCTTTCTGGCAGTAGTCATAGCCACTAGATTTCTTCAACTTCAGCTTGAAGCAATGGGCTTACAGGACTGAAAATCCACTTTTTAAAATGCTGATTGAATGCCTACTGCCCAGCTGTCCTATACCCATCACATGCTCCATCTCCCACGCCTGTGAACCACAGGCACAGCAGCACATGTAGAATCCAGAACCAGGGGCTTATCTACAGGGCTTTTTAATGATGAGGGATTAGTTTAACATTAAGTGTTTCAATCCTCTATACGTGCAGCTTGGGAGCTGAGGGTATGAGAAGAGCTTTCACAGAGAGTGATTCCCCTAAGCACTGCTATTTACAGTTCTGTATGATAAGTGATTCTGGGAGTCCTGAAGTCTAATCCATTATGTTTATGTTTTAAATGCATTTCCCATCTAAAGCATTTGCTCCCAACCTAAGGAGGCAGAAAATAACCTTTCCTGACTGCAAGTTCCCAGCACAGGCAGCTAATCCTTGCATTAACCCAGTGTTGTGGCAAAATCGTTATTTCACCACAAGAGAGCACTCCAGCAATATCAGATTTTATGTTGTCTATAAGCAATTTTATGACTGCCTTATGCTCCACATGGAGCACCCACTCAGAAACCAAAGCACTTAAACAAAATTCTAGATCGATAATAATAATCATTGTAATTGTAATTTCCTAGAGAAAGAGAAGCAGGGCCAGCAGGACTGAGGTTACAATGCCCTAAAGTCTCGCTCGTGCAGTGGCAGCGCAGTCATGGGGCCAGTGCTCCCACTGCAATAAACAGCTAATGCAGCTCCTTCTTTCTTATTTGTAAAGCAAATACTCTGTTATTGGCATCTGCTCCCTTGTCACAGGGCTGCTGCCCTCTGAGTTATGAACAACATCCTACAGTCATCCCGTGCCTTCCCTGACAGCACCCTGCAAGGTGACCCTGCTGGGATGCTGAGGGTGGAACTGGTCTCTGCAGCAGCATGTTATGAAGGGCAAACCAGGAAAAGGTGCAGGGAGGATGTGTGTGGAAACAGAATTGGAGAGTGGAAACAGAGCTGCAGAGCCATGACTCACCCAAACACATTTCTCCATGCTGCACAGAGCTCATAGATGGCAAATAAACAACTGCATGTCTGTGAGGAGGTGCTTTTATTTTTACTAAATCCTGCAAACCCCACAGCCAAAACATATTGGCTAGGATGGAAGCTAGAGTTATGGGAGAGAGCCATCTTTGTTTTTAGACATCTTGCTGAAACTATTAAGCAAGAAGATTACATACTTCTTAAAATTTCTTGTGACAACTTCACCTCCAGTCACCAGCTGAGACTGACTGAGTGTAAGTTCAGTGTTTGCCCCATGAGGACAGAGTAGACGCCTAAATGAACTCAGCACGTAGAAGCCGAAGAAAATAAACAGAAGAGAATAATTTCTAGACTGTTGTGGTAATAATGCTATCAAGGATCCTGCTTGGGAGCAAGATAATTCCTGATAATTCCAGAAATTCGAGGCTTTAAATTTCTAGGAACATGAGATACTTAATCAGTATTTGTGACTTAATCAGTATCAGTGACTTGTTGGTCACCTCTTTTGGAAGAATGGGTAAAAAGGGAGAAATATCAGTGGAAGAAACCCAAGATTTTTGTTGCTTATCTACCAACTTCTAAACTCTTTGAGGGCTCTCTTCAACGTAGAATCACTTTAGCAGGAAAAATTAGTCTGGAGCGCTGTGACTTTTTCTCAGGAAACTGAATTTCTAATCAATGTTCACCCCGAAACCTGAGTGTGATTTCAGAGAAAAAAAAAAAAAAAAGTTTTCCTCCCTGTCTCCTTCCCTTCCAGTAGAACATTCCCCAAAGACAAACTTAGAGCCTTAAATGATGTGCTTTTGTTTCATAGTGGGAGAGTACAGATGAGTTGTACAGATCACACAAGGTGGTAGGGTAGAAAGCTCCTGTGATGCATTGTCAGACACAAAATCCATCACTGAGCACACACTGAGTCCCCTGAGAAATGTCTACAAGGTGAAACAGAGAGGTGGCTTTTTTTCAGTCCATCCCCCACTTAGACTATAATAGTCAAGCAACTCAACTGTAAAATTAAGTTAAACCATGTTTACAGAGGTGCTGACAGGCTTTCCAGTCATGAAAAATTAAATTTATAGAGCCAAGTTGGTTGAAGAAAGCATTTTTTGTGGCCAAGTAGACAGAGGAGGAGATTTCCTAAGCAGGAAATCTGCATTCCCAGGTCTAGTCAATGGGCCAATACTGCCTTTGGCAATTCTCCTTGCTCAAATGGTAAAAAGAAATAAGGATGGGGCTCCAGTTCCAGATGCCTACTTCAAAACACATAACAATTCAGCATATTTGGAATTTGGGTTTTAAAGTTACTTCTGATTCTCTGGAAGTCATTACAACACAGCTTTTAATTCCAAAAATTATAACTGTTCAACTCTATTCAATAACTGTCACCAGACCTAAATTTTTCAGCTTTGTTCAGATTTTGACATATAGCTTTGGGATGGATTTTTCAAGTCCTCCTGCTTTGTTGTGCACAAGGCAATTTTTCTTTCTTCTTTCATAAGTAATTGAAGGTAAACAGGGCGAAAATGGGGAGGAACAGGCCTATACAATAACTCACTGAGGATGATGACAGAAAATTGCTGCTGTCTGCATTAAGTAAGTGACTTAAAATAATCCATCAGTGACAAGGGCAGGCTCACTGAGCTGGCTTTGCAGAGCTGTGTCAGAGTTAAACTAGGCTTCTTTTCTCAGGTAGGTCACCTTTTTCTTTACTTCACTAATAACTATTCCTCCCTATTCAGAGGGATGTGGCTGCTCCTAGAGGGGGTGTGCAACAGACTTTTGTTTCCTTTTGTGGGACTGAATTACCAATGCAGACGCCTCAGCACCATATAACAAAGACAAAACAAGCCTTGCACAACAGATAACTTGTCAACATGAGGCAATTCATATCTAAATTTATAAAACCTCATGGAAGCTTAGTTCTGAGAGCTTCAAAGGAGAACTTGTGCAGGTTCTTAAATAAATCGGGACCTCCCTCTGGCATAAAGCCATTTCTCAAAAGTTTCCCTTGGAAACTTGGAATCTGTCTGAAATTTGGTATAATGATTTAAAACAAACTCTGGTACTGTGCAAATTTCACATAGATTGAGGTTATAAGCACTTGAAAGAGCTCCTGAAGTGGCTCCAGTTGTCAAACGAAATGAGCACAAGCAAAATTTTTTTTTCTCAGAGGATTTGCTTACCGAAATCCCACAAGCTGCACACTTCTTGCCAAATCTCTGCAGAAACTTCTGCCAGAAGGGAATGCTCAGGGCTGCTGATACCTACAAGAGACAAAACCCCGTATCTGTACTGTGCTTATTTCCACTGTCTTCTTCAGCTGTAGAGCTCACAGACATCTTTTTGTCTAGTACATAAATCCTGAAAGGAAGGTGAACACACAGATTCTTGTTTCTCCTCATACTTGGAGTGACTTTTTAAAAGTCAGATCCATCTGAGGGTTTTCCACAGTCAAATCTCAGAAGATAGTGTCTTAAAATTTCCTGTTCTAATGCGACCCACAGCAGTCAAAGCTGTGCTCAGTCATTAAAGCTCAAACACTCTCCAAGCAGTCACACTTTGTGCCAATGCCTTTTGCCACACAGCCCTAACCTAACAAACGATGAGTGAATTTAGCTCTACCCCATGGTACAGGAAGAAAGCTGAAGTGCAAGATAAACCTATCCTAAGATATACTTAGAGTACATAATCCATACTGTGTGTCCCTTCTTAGGAACAATCTGAAGGAGAAATAGTTGCTTGCAGTGGACATTACTGTTTCAGACACTGAAATACTCACCCATAGCAGAAACAACCACAAGCATCATAGTACCTATGCACTGAAGTACTGCTACGAATAGCAGCCTTACACTTGCCCTTTATTTAAATGTCATCTAATAGTTAGTTATATTTTGGTCTTTACTTTAACTCTACTGTCTCTTGTCTCTCTTCTTGATGACCATCACTTGCAGAGCCTTAAGATACCCAGCACTCCTCTTTTGCTCTCCAGCATCTTGGTTTTAATGGTTTTGGAAAAGGTATGTCTTATAATGTGGGAAAGGATAAGTATCACCTAAGCATGCAGAATTCTACCTCTGCATGTCAAGAAAAAAGATTCTGTAAAAGGATCTTTTTATCATACAATTGCTCTAGAGAGGAACTTTTGTATTTCTGGATATTTTAAATATTTATCCTTGCAAGATGCCTAGCCCAGAGGAGTTGTGTGTATGAATATGCAAACTGAAGTTGTTTAATTTCAGCACATAGGATTGGGGAAAGGGACAAAGGAGGTAAAATTCCAGACCTCCTTTCTAGAAGTAGTTTCCGCCTTTTATAGAAGCTGTGGATTACAGGTAAAAACAACAAGGAATGAATTAAAAGCTCCAAACCACCATTTTTTAGAAGTGCAGTAGGGAACAACAGTTTATTTCAAATAGACAATGCAAAAGATAGTGTAGCTTCCTAACAGCTCTGCTGAAACACAAAACTCATCTTGTCTTCTGTAATTTTGTGCCAAAGCCCAGCAAGAACCAGGTAAAATTTGCGAGAGAAGTGCAACTCACCAAGAGGGTCACCACCAAATACTGGAAGTGATTCCGGAGGCCAGCAGCGTGAGTGCAGAACAGGACCAAATTTCCCTGCTCCAGCTGTTGAATTTAAGACATTTGGTGACCACCAAAAGACAAAGGAAAATTTTAAAAAGACAAAAATTGAATCCCACTTCATATTAGTTAAATATAGTTGGTGACTGATTTGTTAAATGCAGGGTTTGAGAGTCTTATTCTTCCCTTGATTGCAACAATTTAAAAAAGCAGTAACTGTCCCATTATCACTGGAATAACATGCCAATAATAATGGGGCAAGCAAGAGGTAAGCCACACCTAATTGACCAAAACAGAAATGGCCCTATGAAAGGATTCTGTCTCGAGGCTTTATTCCCTATGTCCCAATTGCCTCATGTTGTCACAGCTGCAGGCTACTGCAAGAAACTGCCCTTTCTCTTCCCCAGCAAGACCATAAATCTTTCTCCAGAAGCTCTGACTCCAAAACAAGGAATGTTTCAGCTGTAATAACACTCCTGCCAACTTCCTGTGGTACAGCAGCTGGTTTTGTATGCACTCTCAGCTATGGAGTGTAGCTTTGGGTCAGAAACCTCCTACATCTGAATCCTCATCAGATGACAGGATCTAACTGCACTGTGCTATATGACAGGTGAAGCCACTGCCACCACAATGCTTCTGCAGAACTCAGGGGGATTCTGAACACCAGAATATGATGGAGAGCCAGCTCCAGTAGTGCTGCAGAAGGAGAGTGACAGAGGAGGATTTAATACTCATGCCACAGCAGCAGGATCAATTCTTGCTCCTTTGTGTGCTTGTCGATTAGAGGCAGCAAATCACCTGTATACAAATTAGGATATTCAAAAAGTTGTATCCTGTCTCTACTGCCACTTTCCTAATTTGTGTCCCTGTTTATTATGCCCCGATTTTAGACATAGGATATCACACTCTGGAATTACAGCCAGTGCATCTTTACCTGCCCATTCCTTTTGCTGATCAGTAATCCACTCTCTAAATTCCACAAAATCAGTGTCCCTACCTCGAATAGAAGCAGCAAGCATTGCTTGTGCTGGCTCAACTGGAGTAACACAGCTTCCAGCTTCTGCCTCCCCTCACACCTTCCCTTCAGTCAGCACAAATAGTGAAACACAGAGATATGGACTGACAGAAGATCTTTTCCTCTCTGGGTGTTGTCAGCGAGTAGCTGCCTGCCAGTAGCCACCAGATGTGCTTTATATCCCTGCTGACTGAGTGGATGCTGGAAGGATGTGGACAATAAGGGACCTTTCATCTCTCATCTCCTCCCTGTCTCTGCAGCTGCTCACAGTACCTGCCGATCCCAGGCATGAGCAGAAATAACTTCTGTTATTATTTCTCACTCTTGGGTATTCCAGCGAGGACTAACAGATGCTGTGCCCAAATCCAGGCCTACAAAAAGGTTCAGTGCTTCTTTGGCAAACAAACGTTTAAGTCATGCTTCCAAGGAACTTAATAATTCACCAGGACTGCTGGTGAGCACAGCACTGCTCTCTTACATGTCAAATTCTTGCCTTCTGTCTGATACTCCCTTGATCAACAGTTCACGTGACCAGGAATCTCTTGGCAAAAATGTGATAATTATTTTCTTTTCAAAATAAAGCAAACATCAAGTGAAATGTACAAGTTCAGAGTAAAATAATACATCTGCTGAATTGAACATGTCTTAAAAGTCAGGTTTAAAAAGCCTGCTGTACTTATGGGGAGTGAGGGTTTCTTACTGAGTGGCTTTTCTACAGCTCATCTCTATGTGAGGATGCACAGCATCTCTTCGTGAGAGCCACATCCAGTTGCAGATCCTCATTTCAAAATGAACTCTACCTAACTCTGACACAGGTGAGACCTCCTGCCTCTACATGTCTTCTTACTCTGACCTAATGCCTTTCATCACAAAAGACTCCATGAGACCCAGTTCAGCCACTGCCAGAGCAGTCACCTAAGCAAAGGAAAGGGGCAACAGTTTAAAGCAGGGCACACAGAGGGAGGAACAGACAGAAGAGAAAAAGCGTTCTCTAAGCAACTGAAACCACAGGAGACTGTGGGTGGATAACACAGAATAACCCAGACTGGGTCACTAGGACTAGTTCTTCACCTTTCATGAAAAAAAAACCCCAACACAACCAGCCCCCAAAAAAAAAAAAAAAAAAAAAGAGAGAGAAAGAAAGAAAAAAGATAAAAAAGAAGTCTTTAAATGGTCAGGACACTGGCATTGCTTCTTCTTTGTAAGAACCATCTCCAGCCACACAGGACCCCAGGCACCAAAAGAGGACTCTGGTTCCCTATTGATTTACAGGGGAAGGCAACACCCCCTAGATCACCCCTCCAGTCACCAGCCAAAGGTTATTTGCATTTCAGACTCTCCCATGCTGGGAGTGGAATGAGGCCAACACACAGACTGAGAGGGTCTGAAGTTACCTGAACTGCTGTTGAGATGAGAAGAAATGAAGCTGTAAGCTTCACATATGGACCATGCTTCATGGTGAGTGCCAGCCCCTTACAGAAAGGAATTGCTCTGTCTGAATTTAAGGCATAAGGATCTAAGAGAAGCAGAACACGCAAAATAAAAATCTTTTCAATAAAGGAGTATGAAATAACTATTTTTAAATCAAGGCATATTTAAATATAACTTACCATCCCTTTCCTTTACTCCAAGAAAAAGAACGATAATTCCAAGAAGATACACACCTGCTATGACCCCTGCTGCAATCATGTAAACTTTTGCCTTTCAAAAGGAAAAAAAGACATTTGAAATAGTGACAGGAGAATGAGAAGTCATTATGAAAATTTCAGTCCCTTTTTGGTAAGCCACCTGCAAATGAAGAATTGCCCATCTGCATACAGCCAAATGCCTGTCTGCTACCGCTGAAAAAATGTTCACTTCTACACTTCATTTATAAACCACACCTGCCTTAGGATAAATTCAGGGCATATAAGTATATATTTCTTGAAGAAAAAAAGAAAAAATAAAAGAAGCAGTGAACAAAAGGGTTACTGTGTTGGCAACCTGAATGTTTTAAAAATTTGCTTATGTTGAGACTAACTACAGACATGCACAGTCACCTGATCAAACCCATGCATCATCCACAGAGACATTCTGATTTTCAGTAACTCCAGTTGATCTGGCTACACAGACTGCAATCTGGAATTTCATGGTGAATGGGAGAGTCCTCAGTACTGATGTAAACATAGTTACTTAAGTTCCTGCATTTACACATGATGATAATAATGACAGTCATGAGTTTAGAAATCATACTTACATGCCAATGTTTTGAGAATATGGTACCTTGCATGCTGGTTTTCCCAGTTATTTAGTGAAATACCCAAGCAAATTCAGAAATTTTTGCTTCCATTTAGCCAGGGGAGCAAAGCCTCCAAGGATATCTCCCACACCACAGATCACAGTTACTGCTTCTAACTCTGATTACACTGACTTTGGATTAAAGTTTTTTTTTTTAAAAAAAATTGTTTTAGTATGATGTAATTATTTACCTTATACTGTGTTATCAAGGATAGCTTATAGAGCTTTATGAAACAATGATTATTTGATAGAAAAACTGAATTCAAAATTATTTGTTATATTTTGTAGAAGAAATTCCTGTAAGTCTGCGAAGTTGGTAAAAAAATGCAGTTACAAGAATGTATTTCAATACATAAAGACACTTAGTATAGGTGCAAATGTATTCAGATGAACCATGTAAGAATAGAAAATTTTCAAGAAAATAGCTTTTGTTAAGATGTTTACATTTCAGAAAATAACATGGTGAGAGAAAGAAATGCAGGTCTATTCTTTATATGTGATAAAGGTTTGGGAGTTTTTTATTTCAGAGCTATAAATTAAGTCACAGAGTACTTTCACACTGTTGGATATGGCTTGCACAGACTACAGAGTGCAGTAGTGGAGATATCTGAATTCACTTAAACAAGCAAATTTCAGCCTGAAATGTAACTGAGCCAGGAAAGAAGGGGATGAAAAAAAAGGATAGCAACAGGACTCCTTTATGAATTTAATATTTTGGTTTTATGTATTATTTAATTTGCTCAAAGCATTTGAATTAAATGTTGTATTTCTTAGGCCATCATTAAATGTAATTTGAGCTTAAACCATCAAGGATACTTATGGCCAAATAAGATTCTCTAACCCCAAACAAAACTTGCTAGCTTATCTACAACTCTATCAATACCCATGTTTGGTTTCCAGTAATAAAGATCCATTCATAAGCTTACAGTAACAACTTCAGGAGAGCTTAAAAATAACCATTTCTTCCACTTCCTTTCTTTCAACAAGGAGCAAAATAATATCAAGTTGTTCACTAAGTGCTTTTTAAAACTAGGTGTGCTCTTGAGCAGCTAAGAATTAGTCCTTGTGACAAAAAGAATCAGGGTCATACTTCTGAAGGGCACTAAAAGAAAGTCAAGATTTGTCCTCTTCTAAATATTTCCTGATGGAGGTACTTCAATTAATCTAGTCTTGCCTCAGCTTGTAACTTAATGCCCATCTTCCATACAACCAAAATTCAAGATCCATCAAGATCCAATCCAAGATCTCCTCTTTACTGTGCAGGTAATTAGATGCATATTCTGCTGTGTGTGGTGTGAACAAAGGGCACGTTTCCAGTCACACTGCAACTTTTTCACATCTGAAAAATGTTTGTGTCTAAAAGCTTTCCCATCATTTCCCAGCTTTAGTATCTGGTTTAATGAAAGATAAAGCCTCTACCTACAAACTCAGGCTACTTTAGGCTATGGATTTTTTGCTAGTTTTTCAAAATAAAAAATAACTTGACATTCAACTCATTGTGAAGTTTCTTTCTCCTCAAAAGGACAGGAAAGCACATGTGGCTAGACAGAAACAAAATAAATCAAGATTGTGTATTTTTTTCCCTTGAAAGCCATTTCAGAGATTTCAAAATAGAAATTGGGGATTTTAGTCTGAAGCAGATTCAGACAGGGAATCTGCTGTGCAATAAAATTCAGCTTGTTCCATGACTTTTCAAGCTACTCGTCTTGACAATTCACAGAGGTGTAATAAACACAGTAGTGTTCTACATCAATCCATTGCCCCAGAAACTAAAAAGGACAGCAAGCTGATGTTCTGTGTCTTGCTAAAACACACACTACAAGTTACCAAACAAGCATCTTCAAAAACACATTATTCAGCCATAATATGACATGGCCACTTGAAGAAGTAGCCAAGCTGTCCTCAGACTCTTGCCCAGATCATCTCTATGAGAAGCCTGTGCCAAAAAACCAAGAATCAGGTGGCATAGAGGCAAAGAATAGGGTCAGGGAATGGGGGGAGGCAAGGCTTCATCCCTTTCCTGGACTACCAGTGCTGATGCCAGAGTATGCAAATCCAAAACATAGTTAAAAGCATGACTTTAGCTTGTGATTTTTCTGCTGCTGAAGTTTGATAATAGGAGCTACTGCACTGCATTAGGAAGAACACAAATATGTACTTCCTCATTTGCATCAAGCATTTGAGATTAGATTGAGGTCAAGGAATCTTCTTCATAGGGTATTTTATATACTGGTTGGTACTTGCACTGACAGAGCAACAGAAGAAATTATAAAAAGCAAGGATGAACCCAGCAGTTGGTAAACTGGAACCAACAATCCGCTGATTTCACAAGTGACATAGGAAAAAACCATTACACAATGTAATTGTTTAATTCAGGGCCTCTTTCAGGACCACTGCAAACAATGGACTATCAAATTATGTTAAATGAGGTTTGGATTAGGTTTTAGGTTTTCCTCCCAGATATAAAACCTTCTTTGTTTCTCAAAAAATATAAAACTCAAGTATGAGGAGATTAAATTATTTGTGTAAAATTAAAGGAAAACCTGTAGCGGAAAATTAAATAAACAAGCATGGATAGCTAGGTTCATTCCACATGTTAACCACTAAGATCTGCCCCACTAATGGGCTGTTACCAACCATTTACTTTCAACAGTGCTTTGTACCTTCACAGAAGTACAGATTCCAAATAGGACTTAGAGTTTTGTTCACAAAATTGCCATTAATCTGTACAGGAGATCTGCAGTGGTAACTCCTTTCAAAATTAGTGTTGCTGAACTGAAGGATCCTGCTGTAGCCACCATTTTTTCATGGAATCATGGAATGGTTTGGGTTGGGTGGGACTTTGAGTGATCTCGTTCCAACCCCCTGCCACAGGCAGTGACATCTTCCACTGGAGCAGGTTGCTCTGAGCCTCATCCAACCTGGTTGGACACTTCCAGGGATGGGTCATCCCCAGATTTTCTGGGCAACCTGTGCCAGTACCTTGTCACCCTTATTGTAAAAAAAAAAAAAAAAAAAAAAAATCTTCCTAATATCTAATGTAAATGTACCCTCTTTCAGTTTAAAACCATTCCTCCTTGTCCTGTCACTACAAGCTTTGGTTAAAAGTTTCTTCCATCTTTCTTAAAAACCCCTTTTTTGTACTGAAAGGCTGCAATAAGTTCTCCCTGGCATTTCCTATCCTCCAGGCTGAACAAATCCAACTCTCTCAGCCTGTATTCACAAGAGAAGTCCTCCAACCTTCTGACCACTTTTTTGACAGCTCTGGCTCTGCTCTAACAGGTCCATGGGGTTTTTTTGCTGGGGATCCTAGAACTGGATGGAGTATTTCTGGAGGGGTAACCTGTGCTTTTCTTACTAAGCTTCTATAAACTGTAAATCAGCCCCTGGTGACAACAAAGGGTGGCCATGTCCCTCCCAGCTGCTCTACGGGTTTGGCACCTCCTGCAAAGCTCCTCAAAGAAATTCTGGTGTCACACTGAGGAGGGGTTGCAAAGACAGCAAAGATGGAAAGCCTTGTCTGCAACAAGGTCATTGCCTCAGCTCCAGCATCACTGATTCCAAGGAAGTTGTGTTCACGCTCGTCCAGCAGGATATGATTAGAGAAAATCCCCACCCTTCTCCATAGGATACTTTAGTGTGTTCCCATAGACACTTACTTGATGAGACAGGGGATCTGAGGGGTCTGGAACGCTGGCAGTGTCATGCCAGGAGTCAGTGGTGTTTACCAAGGGATTCACAGGGCAGTGGGGAGAGACATGAGCACTGGCCACAATCTGCCCCTGTAGTGCAGCTCCAATCAAGGTCCCAAGCACTTCCATTGTCATTCCTAAAGAATGGAACACAAATGTGCACTGAGGATGAGAATCTTGCTCATCTGTCTCACTGAAGAGAAGCGTTATCAAACCATTTCCTCTTACAGGAATGAGCAATGCCAAGAACAGAAGAATTGAAAGGTCAGTAATAGAACAGTTTCAAGGAAAGACTTTTGCCATTTATTTTCTGATCAGCTTCAAGAAGAAGCATCCATGGAAGAGCCTTTTCTATGCAAGCTGCATGAGAGGAGTGAATGCTGAGATTAAGAGCCACAAGGGGATAACGTGGAGATCTTTCATCTTGAGGACCAGAGCAGAACTACTTTTTAAATGCCGTTTTTTCCAAAGCAGGGCTTTGGAGTCATGACATCAGACAGTTCATCTCAAACTTGACAGCAACTTGTAAAACACTTATATAATCAGACCTCTGAGTCCTCCAACTGTAAAATGAAGTGATACTTGCCTCAGGTTTATGGAAATAGTTCCAGCTACAAAGCTCTTGGAAACAGCAGGTGCTGTTCTTAATTGCCTAAGGCCAGAGTCAGGCAGAACTATCTACCTCAACCTCAGAGAATGATTCAGATCACTAATTCTCACCAGAAAAGTGGATAATCTAAAGCAACAAACAAACAAACAAACAATACCACACCAAAGCCTCCACTTAGGAAAACAAAAATCTAACTAAGGGCATCATCTCATGAAATCGATCAACAACCTGACCAGCTCTGTTAAGGCAAATGGTGAGAAATTTGGGTTCTAGACTCTCCTCACCCTGAGGGATTTCAAGCCTGCTGTGCCTGTTTCCCTGCAATATGGCCATATCCAGCATCCCCAGGGCCAGGAGATAAACTGAACTCTTGTCCCAGCTCTGGAGATTCTTTACACGTTTTGCATGAAGATACATTAGGGCTGAATGCATAAGCAGATTAAGGATGGGGACAAAGTCTTTCCAATTGTGAGGGGATGGACTTCTCATTGACCTAGACTTCAGGCTTTTCTCTATTTTTCTCTTTCAGTGGCTCCCAGGGTCATATGTTCCTTTCTGAGAAGCACCATGGAAGATTCTGAAGGGATGTTTCCAGAGCACGTGGTTATCATACTCCCTCTGGGAAGTGATAGGCATTTCAAAAGTTCCTAGGTTCATGTTTATTCAAGTCTCCTGATTGGTAAAAGCCTTCCTAGATGACCTTAGACACATGGCTTTTTGTGTGCCCCTGTAAAGGAGTCAAAATACTTCACCATCTAAAGGGAGGGCAACGCACACAGATTGAGAGGGGTTTGGACAGTGCAAAATGCAAGATCCAGTAAGGAAAAGGAATGAAAGGCTTCCTAGGAGAGCTGGACCTTTTAAATCATTGCTACTTTGTTCCCAAACTGAGAATGCTTTTGAGTGGAAAATTTGAGACACCTTGTAACATTAATTTAAACCAATGGGAAGTAAAAAAAGCCCCTTCTCCAAACTTCACATCCAATCTAACCAGCAATGTTGCAATTCAGTCCATGCACACAAAAATCCTGGAAAAATGGTGGAGATCTAACTCCAATCTGGTCTGAAGTGTTTGGACATAAACTGGTCTCAGTTGGGCGTTGCAGAGCTTCCAAACTCAGTGTAAAGGCAACACACTCAAATCACAGCTTTCATTCAAAACACCACCTACACATTCATAATCTTTGTCTAGGGCTCTACATCTGCATTTTATCAAGCACTTGTATAGAATAAAATTCAGAAGCAACCACTGTGAAACTTTCTTTTCTAAGTAGTAGCAAGAGCTGAGGGACAGGTATTCCTCAAAGTTCTTGTGTACTCAGAATTTATGATGTATTACTTTCCACATCAGCGTAGAAAGCTGATCTGCCAGCAGATTGTGTCTTGAAATAGGTTATATTTTGGCCAGAATATAAGCAGGAGTTATGTTAAAGCAGTTTTGGAATCCAGTATTTCTACCTTGCATTAATAGCTACAGCAGAATAAAATTTATAATAAGCAGTTCTGCTTGTCTCCAGCAGAGGGTAATGGATCCTCTGATCCCAACCTTATTTTTAAGAGCACACTTCATATTACACAGCTGTTTTTCTTTAACAGTTGAAGAAATGCCTGAACAACTGACTGCATCCAAGACAGTCTATCAACAAGAACTGTCTATGAAGCCCAAAGAGAGACAAAAGTGTTTAAGTAAAACACTTACCAAAAAAGAAAAATATAAAAAAAAGTTTCCCGCATAAGCATAACCATTACAAGAAAACTTTGCTCCAATCAAATATTATATCAACATATATAAAAATACCAACACTTGAAAAGTCAAAACTATAGTTCATTCCACTACCTTAATTTGGTTTAGGAGAACAGCTGTACATTCAAAAGTTAAACCCTTTCTGAACAATAAAATGACACTATAAATGTGTGACACCTCTCAGCCACGGAGTTCAACAGCTTTTATGAGTACAAGTTTCACATGCCTCTGAAGCCCTGCATGGGACTAGCAGATCGGAAAGCACGATCACAGCCTCTGAAGACATAAAACCAGACAATAGAAAACACTAGGTACATGGATTAAGTTAGAATTGAGGCCAGATGACTCAGAATACAGTCAGCGCCAAAGAATATAACACAACTGGAATCTCCAGCTGTTTAGTCCTGTCCTGTGACTGCCAGTCCAGACTTTTCCTAAAGATAGTTGATGGTAATGCAAATTACAACTGCTCCATGTCTCTGGAGAAGGACTGTGTTGCTCAGGGGATATAATATTTAGAATTTTTGACATTACATTTTTAGTACTTCTCGCTATTTCACTGTGCCTCTGTGGGTTTCAACGTAATCAAGTATGTTGAGCATTAGAAGGACTAATGGAAGAGAAAAGAGATCTTGCTAGGAAGAGAAAACAGATGCAACAAAAAAATCCCTACAAGTTATTCTAAAGCAACACTTTAAGAACAAGTTAAGTCATAGAAACGTTTTTCGTGTAATATTTAACTTCTTTCTCTTTACCTTGCTTAATGCAGTTACACAGAAAAGAAGGCATGAGAACAGAGCTGAAGAGAGTAGAAGGGGAGGAAATTGTTCTTGCATTCAATTTATGAATGATACAGGAAATCTTGAAAATATTTTCACTGCACTTTTTTGGTCTGATTGATTTGCTTCAAAGCTAAAAGTTTGTTTGGTTTTGGACCAACCAGAGATATGGTCTGGAAAGCCTCATTCATTTAACTAATACACTCAGAGTGCTAATTATATTGCAAGATCTGCCTTTAAACTACCAGGTGTATGTTGGAATTAATTAAAAAACCCCACAGATTAAATGAAAAAAGAGATTTCAATTGGTGTGAACTTGCACACAAAATTACTTTCCTTTTTGGTAAGGTTAACTGTCTTGGTTCTAAGAGTTGTCACATTTTTTGAGAAACAGGTGTGGGATTTGAATTTATAACATGAAAAACATAAATCTAAGGAAATATGAACTAAAAAAAGAAACAAAACAAAACAACAAACCCCAAATAAAACCAAAACAACAAACTCAAAATTACCTTCATACTTTCTTTAATTGAAAGTTTCTGGGGTTTTCCCCTACAAATCACCTTTAAATTAAATCATTATTCCTCACCCTGACTTGATTAAGAGTGATTTTTTATTGTTTCCTCTGGCTAGCAATAAACCAAAAAGAGTTTATAGCTAATCAGACAATTTGAGACAATTAAATATTAATGTCTCCTATTTAACTAAAAAAATGCAATTCCTTTGAAGACAAATTAGTTTTCATCACATATTAAAACATTCTTATAAAAGTCTGGTTTAGGGACACAAATCACCAGGAACTTCCTATAGATTAAGAAGGATTTTTAATAAAACTCAGCCCCAGTCCCCCAGAGAGAGCCCAGATCACACTCACGATATGCTGTTGCAGAATCTCTCTCCCTCTGGTCTGTGCTGAGAAACATGGTGAGGGCAGAATATGGTACTTGGAATAACTATGGAAAGAAAGAACATGACTAAGGAAATACCAGGGTAAAACTGCTGTATTCCTTTGAAATCCAAGAAGATGGTTTAATGGGACCTTGGAATTAATTTAGAACATTCATTCAGAACACTGAGAACCCTCAATCAATTTTTAGCACAAATATCTGCCTTTTCTTTCTGGTTTGTAAAGCATATAAAAGGAAAACAGAATCTTTCAGAATACAAATAATAAATAATACAATAACCAGAGGGTTTACCTTGTTCTTGTGCTCCCTCAGTTTCGTTGGGAAAACATCCTTCACAGAGAGACTCAAAAGAATTTTGCTTTCTTTGCACTAGGACACTATCATGTTCCTAGCCTGAGCTAACAAACAGGAAGCAAAGCCATAGAGAAGAAATACAGCTTTCCACTTTATTCAAGCCAGAAGACTACACAAATACCAAAAATATTTCAAATATCTAATTATGTAAATCCAGGAGGTCATAGTGAAAACTACTCTGTCTTTCAGCACCATTGTGCCACACCCTCCTTAATTTGAGTTAAGCATAAGTTAAGACAATTGCAAAGTGCAACTGGGACATGAACCTGCCTGAACAACCAAGTTCTCCGTGGTGTTCCCACCACCCCAGAGATCTGTAGCCAAATTAAGTTTTGCACTCTGCATCCCACAGTGTTCGTACAAAATGCATTTCTGTTCACCTCCATCAAAAATGGCAAGCGTGTACATTTTTAAAACTCTGCCATGGAAACCCTGTGTTTCTCCTTCAAAACAAAGAGGAAAGAAATTATTTAAAACCATTATGGATGTCTTCTGGACCATCTTTCTACTGGGGAAACAAAGGACCTAGAGAAATACTCAAGCTTCTGTATTCAAGGGAATACAGAATTCCTAATCTGCTGCTGAAAACAAAAGTTAGGAGAAGTTGGATGTCTAACTGGAATTAGGAATCTGAACATCTATACAAGAATGAGTTGAGGGCACTGGAGGTAACCTAGAGGAATTAGCAACTCATTTACCAGAAAAAGCATTGGGAGAAACCATCAACCAGCAGAGAGTTTGATAAAAGGGCACCTGCCTGTCCCTTAAACTCACTAGAAGTTGAAGTAAAATGTGGAAACATGTTTACTAAATATGAATGCTTTAATATAGACAGACAACAAGCAAGAGAACTGCTTATAGCTGAGAACATCCTGACCTCTAATCTACTTACTGTGGTAAGTGCTTGGAAAAGGCAGTGGAAAGTCAGATACCAAGCAACTCTTCCTGATACAAATGGAGGCAGGTACCACATAAAAAAATAGGAGACTATTGTGAAGGGTGTGCATGCCAGCACCCTAAGAAGAAAATTAACACATATCAACAATCTTAAAATAATGATAGCAAAGCACATTAAATTTTCCTGCTAAAAATCAATATAACACAATTTATTTTATGTGTACTTTTTCTAACTGCAGTAATGTATGCTTTTAAATATCAAATTTAGTGTGCATTAAATACACAGATTAATATAAATATATTAATATCAATATTAAATATATAAACACACAGATTAATACTTTCATAAAATGGAAAAAAACCTCAGCAAATCTGAAAGAGAGGAGCTACAATTAAATTAATATCCCAATCAGAAGAGACATTATTTCCTCTCACATGCACTGTAACAGCACACTTATAGTGCCATTCCACATGTCTTAGATTACACATTTATTAGAAAGAATCACTGAAAACTAAGCTCTGTCATCATGTCTTTGCATACTCCAGCAATTTTTACATGAGTGTACTTATTATTGAGATTCCCTCTTCCAATTTTAGTGTCTTTGGTTTTCCCCTGAACCTAGACTCTTCACTGCTACTTCAAGTAAGTGCAAACATATTAGGACACTTAAAAATGCTGAAAAAAGCATGAGACAATTGTAAAAGCTCCTGTAAAAGCTCCTGCACTCTGGGTCCAGTTGGGTATATGATCATTTCCTTCACTCCGCTCCTAATCACTTCAAACACAAAAGGACCATCTTCAGAGTGGAAGGTGGTTTAAAAAAAAGAACCACAGAAACTTATATTCTGGACATTGGTGTTAACCAGCAATTAATTTAGACATTAGTCTAAAACCTATTTCAGGCAAATAGATCTTATCAAACTCCACGATACAGAATTGGTCAGATGCTATTATTTCCTAAAAGTTTGAACTGCAGCATCAGGCCTGTCCTGTATTCCTGTAAATCAGGCACTGAACAATGTATTTAGATGACCAAGATCCTAACAAAAAATTTCCAAACACATAAACCAGAAAACAGATTAATCCCTTCACAACAGCATTACTGACGTTGGGGGTCAGCTGATTATTTTGCAGTCATGAACTGAAAACCTGGAATACAAAAGAGTAATGTGGGTAAATAGTTTAGTAAAACAATGGCTTTTCCACTCTGCTCTTTGGGATGGACAGCATCACTGGGAGCTGAGCATTTACCAGGAAAGTGCCAGGTTCTGGTATTCTCTGTCCCTCTGGTCCCCACCCCACAGTTCACCCCCAGCAATGGAAAACATAAACAAGGGTAAAATCCTAACACATCTCAGGGAATCTACCTTCCTCTCCAAAAGTATGAGCTCTCCCAGATAGTGCATGGCAGAGTCACCACACTAAATATCTTCACAGTCACTTTTTGTGCAACTTTTTAGCAACAACCCTCTTGGTACTCTTCTTCCCTTTCCCACGTTTTCCTTTCCTCTCTAATGCCAGGGAGTTTTCAAAGTCTTGCTGGAGTTGCTGAATATCTGATTGTCAGCTATTATCTTTTTTGACAAAATATTTGACCGGTATTTCAAGTCAATGTCTGCTTCTGCCTTTTAAAGCCATTAAATAAGTGATTGATGACTTTGTGTAATATTAAGGACAGTATTAAGCGATAGTTAAACATTCACCTCCCTTACTAATGTTCTTACTTTTCTGGCAAGCTTTTCTGACTGAAAAAATTCCATTGCTTCATTCTAGAGTACTAAGAAGTCAGAAAAAATTCAAAATACTAAAGTATTTTGAAGGTAAAGGAAGCCCCCCCCCCTTTTTTTTTTTTTCTTTGTTAAAAAAATGGCCTGACTCTCAAAGTCTAGGAACAGAATTCCCACAAAAATATTCGCATTACCAAAAAACTCAGAAAAAAATGCTCCTGTAAAGAAAGCAGGTGTTTGATGAAAGGTGGGGTTAGATAAGCACCTTTCCTGTAAGAAGTGCAAGATGTGTTGGAGCTGATTTACAGTGAAAAGGGCTGATAAATTCATGCTTGTGCTAGGACAGGAATCATTCTAACATCAATGTAACATTAACAATAAACACATACACTTGCTATATATTCAGAGAACTTAGAAAAAGAAAAAAAAGCATCAGAATACTTCTAATGGCATTTGTCTAAAAATTTCATTGTTTTCCTTTTGGATAGCTTTCTTACTTGGTTAATTCAGTGGTCATTAAAAACCACACCATTTACCTGGCCTTCAACCAAATCCTGAAAAGAGAAACATCAGCAAGCTCCTCTTTTCCCATGAGACTTGACAAAAAGCTTAACTTCAGCCTGAAGGCCCTGTTCCTACTGGGCCAAGGGCAGCTAATCTCAGCCTTTTTCCAACCTGTACTTGCCTTCTCTATCTTGTCAGATATAAGCTGCCCCTGGACAAGTTTCTGTAGCCATAAAACTGCACAACAGCAAGAGAATCAGCTTAAAAACTTTCAACTTCCTTGCTCAGAACACATTTACTCTTAGATTTTTGTTGTAAATCAAGTTTGTGGGTTATATCAATTAAAAATTTGCAATTAATTTAAAATATCTTACAACACATCCATATAATGTATGAGATACGATGACGAAAGACTCCCTATTTCACAAAGTAGTCAATCTCCGCTTGGCTTCCACAATATTAAAAAAACAACAAACACATGCCCTGTGGCATGAATGAGCTTGGGTTCCTGTAGCATGGCCCAATCTTTTCCAATTTTACTTGCTTCACACCTGTCAATCTCATTCCTATAGGGGCAACATTCAGTGTTGTAACCTTTCCTTAGAGCACATAGACAGCATGAGCAGGCAGGTAATATGCCACAGTGAAATATCACACACTTCCTTCACAAAAAAAATCAAAACCTTACAGCATCTCACTAATTTTAAGAGTCATGGTGATCTTTTAATGAACTATTCTGACTACGGGATGTAAGAGAAGCAGGACCCAATGAGTGCTGTAAGAAGAGCCTCACACAGTGCCACGGCAGTGCTGGCTGCTGAGCCCTTTGGTGCCATGATGTCACATCTATTCCACACCCATGCACACATCTGTCCTACATCTGTGAATGCATCCTTCCCTGAACTGAAAGGCCTGGGGAGTTAAAGGAGCTCCTGGAAGGTTGATGTGAGATGTGAAGGCATGCTGTTTACATGCAGTGAAGGACATAAGTAGAAATAAGTTCCAACTTTGTGGACGAGTGAAGTCAAACTAAAGAAATCTAGACAAAGATGAAAATTCAATCACAGATTTAAGAAAGTTTTAGATCTCAGCTTCAAGTTTTGCTAAAAATATAGGTTTTTTATTTGTTTGCATCTCCAGTGGTAGAAGATCTCTTCTGTGTTTTTAGCTTTTATTTTATATATGAATACAATCCCTGAGACTAATGCAGTGAGGTGGCTGTAGGATCACAACACTCAATATTCACATATATATGTAAATATATGTACACATTTATACTTACCAAGGCATGAGCCGGCCAATTTTTGTCCATCTACTTTTGCTAATAAAAAAGCCAGCAACAGGATCTGTAACTGCACCTGAGGCTTTGCCAATGAACAGCACCAAAGAGGCGTGAAACGGAGTAATCTGAAAGTACAGACAGAACACAGTAAACAAGAGCTATTGTTTCACAACACAATGAAAGAGCATAAAGCAACTTTCCAGAAAAAAAACACCTCAGTGTTTTAAAGAATAGCGACAGTTCATTTACAAAACACGTCTGCTGCTGTCATAGAAATTCCTATTGGTTACCCATAGCATACAAATGAGAAAAGGGAAAGAGAAAAGGCAAAAATGCAAGGAAGGAAATATCCAGAATGTGTTTAGCATGAGGAAAATTAATCCAACAGTCAAATAACAAAGTCCTTGCTTTAGTCATACAATCTGACAGAGTCTCTCTGCAATTATCCTCTTGCTTTTCCCCTACAAATCTCCATTTCCCCATATCTTTATCTTGACCCGATCTACGAAATGGTAGAGGGGGCTGTTTACATGCAGTAAAGTTTTTGCCTCTCCTGAGATTAGCAACAAGGCTGCTAACTGGTGCCATGTGGCTGAGGAAGAGGTTGTTGCACAACAGACTTTATCCACTCGGGACTGAGTGGTGACAGCAGAATTGCGTAAGGCACATCTGTTCAAATCAAAGTTGCCAGCACGTGTCCTTCACATCTCACTTGAAAAAAGGTTCATGGAATACATAAGAATAAAATAGCCAAGTAGAAAAAAACCTCAGAAATTAACCCAGGTGGACCATACTTTAGTGCCTATATAGAAATACAGTTTACCCCAGGCAACGCAGTTATTTTTTCACATATATCTGTACAGAGTTCAGGAATTCCCACCACACAATGACTAAAAAAGGTGGGTTCTCTTCCAAGTGCTCAGTTCATGTCATTGCAACTATAGTCCTGAAAAAACCCCCTATATTTCTGAAATGAAAGTTTTGATGACACTATATAAATGTGAATGTTCCTCACACCAATTATTGAGAGAAGCTGCTGAAAGAGCCTCTGCGGCTTAAACAGTGAGAGCAGACAAGATCCCTCCACCTCTGAGCCTCAAAACAGCAGTGCTCCAAAGACCTGGAAAACACAGCTGATACAACAGCAAGCTTGAGCAGGTCTCCCCTGCTTTCCTGCAAAGGATACTGTCTGCCAGGCAGCATCACCAGAAATGCAGCTTGTCATTAAAAACCAGCAGAATTTGCTGTAGGTGTCCTCTCAGAGGTGAAAGAAGGAAACAGTGATCTCTGAATATCCTGGATGACCAGCACAAAAGGCAGGTGCTGCAGACTTCTGACACCACACACGTTACATTTTAGCCAAATCAGGAGAAATTGCAGTGGCAGCCAACCTTCCTATCACCGCCAGCTCCAAGACACATACTCCACCCTAGAAAGTTTGTTAACAGGGTAGGATTGGGAAAGGCAGTGTCCAACAGATAACAACAGTGGTTCTCCATTCCGTTCCTGCATGGTGGGATGAAGATGGGATGAGCACTGGGCTGCCCCAGCACCTTGCTGATCCACCTTTGCTGGCTCGTGCCCTCCCATAGTCATCAAAGGGTGACAAGCAGCCCACCAGCCCAGAGGCAGACTCGGTGGGGGGGCTGCACTAGGACTGCCCACAGGTCACTATTGCTCCTCGAGACAGAGCAGCCAAAATAAGCACAAAATAGCAGCCAGGAAGATAGAGGGCTTGAAATATTGCAGTTATGAAGGGGACAAGAATAAAAACTAGAAATTAGGTGAACTCCACATTTGTATTTTGTTCAGATAACTTGAACAGACTGAAAGGAAGTGGATATTAAATACACAGAGGTGGAAGAAAGCTTTGAGGAAAAAGCAAAATTTCTTTCATGTTAGGAGTGGAGTCTGTATAGTCACCCTTACTTCACCACTGGTATGGGCTTATACATCCCTTGGCTGCATTTTCTTATCTCCTAAATCTGGACAGCATCTCCCAGCACCAATGCCAGAAGCTTCTCAGTGTTAACAAAATACAAGATAAAATATGCTGAATTCACCCACCTCGAAAAGAATAAAGACCAGAATCGTTTTATCAGAGAATTTTGGTGTTCTCTAGCAATTTGACTCAAGGATCCTGTGTGGTTTGGAGTTCCATTTATGTCTTTAGTCTATACAGGTTATTTAGGTGGAACAAGGAATTCAAATTTAAAAACTGTAAGTTACAGAAAATTAATAAAAATATAATTTTCTTAGAAAGGATCCAGATTATGTATGAAAGATTACACTTGGTGACTTTCACATTCTCTCAAAAAGCTAAAGCAGTTCTGCTCTCTAAGTGGGCAAGAAATAAATCCAGGTAGTGACTATATAATTACATTCTCTCCCCTGAAAATGTTGTGAAAGGACATAGGATTTCAGAACAATTTATCAGGCCTTGAAATAAATCCTGTCCCTGCAGGACTACTTCAGAGAACAAATTAAACCATCAGAGAACAAATAATTAAGCCCCTTAATGAAAGTGTAAATATGTCACTACAAACATTAAGCAAAAATTATTTGGTTTCAGTATCAGCTTGTTAATAAAATAATTATTTTGATGTCACTTATTTATGTAGTGTCCAAAGAAGCATGGACAGGACCCCAGCTTTCTGGACACCGTACACAAACAGATGAAGGAACAGTCCCTTGCTTCAAGAATTTTCAGTCTCTGTGATAAGCAAAGAAGGGGGAAATTGCCATATTTCCAGGCACCCTGGAAAATGGAGTTAGAGACTTTCTCATTTAGTTCCTGCTTCACCTCCAATGGCTTGTACAGCCATCCTTGATGTCAGTGGGCAAAAGCTTTAGTCAGAGCTGCTCCACCTCCCTGCTGTACCCCCAAACTCCTTTTTTCCATCTCCAGCTCCTCAGATTCCATGCCATTCACTTGACATCTTTGACACTGCTGACCAAAACTGGTTCCTTTTCTACATCTTGTGATTTTGATCTCAACAAGACACTCAAGATTATCTCAACTGTACATGTACACCTTACTGTGTTGAAAATTTTATTAAGTCACAAGTCATCTTTTAATATCTTTTACAGGAAAAACATAAACCCAAACTTCTGGACACCTCCAGTCATAATATCCTGTCTTTAGACAGCAAATGGGTAGTTATATCTGACCCAGAACCTCCTGTTTTTCCCAGCAAATAGGAACAGTCATCAGTGCTGAAGTCCCACCTGTAGTCTGAGAGCTGTTCTCACATCCTTGCAATTTGGCCTCAACTCCCCAAAATCTTTTTCTCTATCCTAGTACCTTGTTCTAGTTACCATGCATGCATACAAGACAATCCCAAACAGTAAAAATTGCTTATGAATTGATTTTCTTTGTGTCTCTGCTGTCCTGAATTCTAGCTGGAGCAGCTGAAAGTCAGATGAATGAGATGACTCCTAGTGCTTTGTTTCACCAGGTCTGCTTCTGCACCAGAGAGCCACAGACTGGAAGCAAAAAACCTTCAAGAAGGATAACTCAGCTTTATTTGCCATGAAATTACCTTAGACAAACCACACAAAAATTGTGTGAAATGATGTTGGCTAATGCATGCAACTGGAGTGATTTTTAATTGAACCACATGAACAAAACTTCACAACCTCAACATGGTGATATTAATGTTTTCAGATGCCTCATATCTTACATTCTTTGACTCCTGACACTAAGAACTGATTTTTCTTGTGTCTGAAAATGTGTGAGCTCTACAGCACCCGAAGTTATAATAGTGATCCCAAACAAAAAGTGAACAACAGCAATCTCAAGACAGAAAGAAAACCAGAGGGGGAAAAAAAATTAATTCTAGACAAGTTTGTGCAGTTTCCAAGATGCTGAACAGCTAGAGGCAATGACAATGAGACAACTTAAAATATTTATTAACTAATTCCCCTTCTACCATTCCAGGAGCATGGTTGACAATATCAGAGTTAAGTCTACAGTCTGCAAATGTTTCTTGTGCTACTTACATGGGCTATGTCTAGCAGGTAGATCTGCAGGAAGAAAGAAGCAGCACTCCCTGCCACTTGGTTTGGGGCACCTCCTATGGCATAGCACAGTTTGCTGCACATCGAGAGCCTGTACCCCTGTGTGAGAGGAAACAGAACAAAGCATGAGTAAACCAAGGTGCACAAGTTAAAAGCTACACAAGTGATAAGGTTAAAGTCTATAGTTAACACCAATTTAATGTATTTGCTTCACAGCTATTCCACTAATAAATCTGTATGCCCTCAACCCCTATCATCAACAGGCATTTGGGGTGCTCATTACTTTGATATTTAATGGGTTTGTTCTCTAATTCAGCCCCTGAAAACAGATTACAGCGCTCCTAAAAGTGAGTTGTGGTGACCCTCAGGCTTACCTACCTTCCTCTCTCAAGCTATTAAAAGCAAACAAGTCTACAAACAAGCAAAAAGCAGGAGAGAAGTGCTACACTAGTATTTGACCTTGGTTTTGTCTTTTAATGCTTAATTCATATTTTTAAAGGTTGAAAATTTTTACTTAAAAATATATTTCTTTTATTAACCTTTCAGATAATAATTGATAAATACTCTCATACCACAGTAATTAAACAACACTCACAGAAAGTTCCACAGACCAAACAGATCCCAAACATTCGTGCTTTGTTCCTTCCTTTGTCACAAAATGCTGGTGTGACACTGGCAAAGTCACCTGACTTTGCATATCTTCCTTTTGACTTGACTTTTTTATATCTTTGTGAAAATTGGCATCATATGGTAAGTGATTTTGGGCCCAAGATTTTTATATAAAATCATTCCAAATGTATGTTAAAAAAATTTGCAAAACTGTGCTCTCATTTGTCATTTGATGTTTGAAAAGTGCCATAAGCATGCAAGAATATTCTTGAATATAACAGCCAAATAAGAATAAGATAAATGTTGAAAATAAGGTTGCATACCAGGAACTAAGCTACAAAAATTGCAGTTTCTAATAGAGATTCTAAATGATAGAACATAGGGGGTTTTTTTTCCAATAGTAGAAGTTCCAGGATACTGAAAAGCCTTTAAAAAAAAAGGTAAGATTTAATTTTATGCCATAAAATTCAAAATTAAGAAAGAAAATGACTCTTTGTTAAACTGTATCCCTTTCAGAGGGGCAACACATCAAATCAAATTTTTAACTTTTAGGCTTTTGGTCCCTCTTTAAAATTTGCTGTCAACAGAAGCCAGGAAACATGAAGAGGAGCAGCAGTATTAATCCTAGGTCTGTCTTCTCTCCAAAATGACTACACAAGTCCTTAATTCTTATGTTAGATTGGGATAAAAATAGAGATATGGAAATGAAATCCAGCACAATGATATTCTGACACATCTCCTAATTTCTGAACATTTTTAAATTTACTAACCCATCATCTTTACTCTGTAACAGTTTTGAGAAATTTTAGACTTCGAGGCAGTGCCTTTCATCATCTAAACATTTCCCTTTGAACTGTTTTATCGGAGTGGGTGTGAACAAACAAGCACAAATATCAGGACTCCTTCCTTTTTGTGTTTTCCCAGAAAAAGACAGGGTGGGATCCCATTACTACACCCAAGGAAAGTGGACACTGTCAGGGCACGAGCTGCAAAATGTTATCACCACAGCAGGCTTCACTTCGCACTGCATTGGCAATTTTCTCATTTGCAGGGTAAAAGAAAGAGCAATAAACAGTCATAAGGCAGACTTCATCGTAACAATGGTGCTATTTAATTTGATAAGAGATTGCAAACAAAACAAACAGACTATACACATATTTGCTGTCCAAAGTAACTCTTCATTTTTCATACATAAGTCCTACTAAAGATGAGCTTTACTAGACTTGTGGGTGCACAGAATTTAGCTAGCTTTAACCCATTGCTGTCCCCTTGAACTTTGCTCCAGGATCTAGGTACTTATAATCTTTGTCTCACTTTTTTATTTTTTAGTCATTCCCTTTTTTAAGTTTAATTTTTTAGTCATTAAATTACTTAAAATTTTCTTTCCCTTGTACTTTCCCTCCTGATCTCCAAGCAAGATAACTTTGAAATCAAGAGATATAAACCACTGCTATGCAAGTTCTGTATCCTACTGCAATCTCAAAAATGGAAAAAAACGTTTTAGATCCGTAATGCTGCTTTCTCACTTACTTTCACTAGTGATTTTCATAGACTCACAGAATGGTTTGGGTTGGAGAGGACTTCTGAAGTTCATCCAATCCAACCCCTCTGCTATAGGCAGGGGAGCCTTCCACCAGCCCAGGTTGCTCTGAGCCCCTCCCAACCTGGCTTTGAACACTTCTAAGGATGGGGTAGCCACAGCTTCTCTGGGCAACCTGTGCCACGGCCAAACACCTTCATAGTAAAGAATTTAATTCTTACAGTCTTCTTTTAGTTTGAAACCGTTGCCCCTTGTCCTTTCAATAGCAAAGGCTGTGGTAAAACAGAAAAAGTAAATGCCTCTATATGATATACATGATTCCAAAATGTTTTTAGAACACAAAGAATGTCAAGTTCTTAAGAACTAATCTAATTACAGCTGTGGTACACAAAATGGTCAACCAAGATCTAAACTTAAAGGCTGCAGGGGGTACTCCTGTCTTTACAGCAGTTTCATGGTTACAAAATTGACAATCTTAGTACATTTTTTATGAAGTCTCACTGCAATTCTACACACACCCAGAATGCTGCTTAACTACTGTCTGAACCATGCTCCCAGATCACCTTGAAACAAAGTTAATACTTTGGTCACAGCAGTAGTTAAGTTTTAATTAAATTTTGGTTATGAATGTTATTTTCAGAATTAAACAAGCTGTCAGATAGATATGGCATACAGAGGTGTCCTTTCTGGTCACCCACAGAAACAGGGAATCTGCAGTTCATGAGCTCCCTGGAAGGTAGGTTACATCCTGACCACTGTTCCATACTTGTTTCCTTTTATTTTGCCTAATTGCTTTTGGAACTTGTTTGTACATTAAGACACAAACACCACAGCAGTTCTGCATGGAAATGACATGTACTGTGAAAGGAAATGCTACTGTTACTGCAGATCTGCTACCTGGTCATTTCATTGAGTGTCCCTGAGCTTCTAGTTGCTGAGAAGCAGTCCTTCAGACTCTACATTCTGGCATGGCTTTCAAAAAGAAGCAGCCCATAGTAGATTTTTGCCTCTCCACGTTGAATTCATGTGGTAATGACCACATTTTCTGCCTCAGTATGTAATGGAAAGTGGTAAAATAGAGGTAGGATGCTGCACCAGTAAAGCTAAAGCATTTCCTTCTAATCTCCTACAATTAAGAGCACAGAAGATGCACATGGCAACTGTCTTTTACAGGATCTACAGGAGGAAGTCCCCCAGCCTTGGTTGGGTTTGCATGATATTGCTCATAAATGCTGACACAAAGTGTCTTGGGAAGGATAACACTGAGCAGGGCTGTGAGGCCAAGGGCAGGGCACTGGCTATCAGCAGCTCACAGGGCTTTCCTCCAAGGGATGGGTGTCCCTGCTGCATTGCTTCCCCCCAAAAAAAACCCCAAAATGCTTGATTCCAGTGCAATACAGTAAAAGCTTCTTCACCTGTGCAGGTTCATCAGCAAGCTGAAAGTACTCCACAAATCATTAGAGATAGGAATGACTAGGCAGTGGTCAAATAAGGAATGAAACATAAAAGTATGATCAAAATTTTGTTTTGAGACCCCTGTGGTGTAGTTAAACGTCAATATCAAACAGCTTCTACAAGCTTTAGGAGAAATGTGAGATGATGGCATAGAGGTAAGAGGAAGAAAGGTCAAACAAATTTCCTTTTTTTTTTTTTGTTGTTCTCAGATTAACTTGAAAATTTCTCACTTATACACACTCCCATCATATCAAATTGAATTGTGTTTCAAGGCAAACCAAGAAAGCATAATTGCTGAGAGATTTGATTTTGCTCCTTAAATAGAAAGCTTAAACATTGTTATGGAAAATTAATGCTTCTCCTACACTGTTGTTCCTTTATTTTTAATTCTCTTGTAAGTTAAAACCATACTTGTAAATTTTCCCTTCCCCAACAGAAGAGAAATTGAATACAATATTTATAGCAGAACATCTTATTTCTACAGCAAGTGTTTCAGCTCATTGAAAACAGCTCAGCAACTGTTACAGGCACAGGGAGCAGCCGCATTTTGTCCTAAGCTATTCGTTATCAGTGGAGTCCAGAACTGAACCAACAAGTCATTTAAAAGCAGTAAGAACAGAGAGCGAAACCTGTGACTCAAAGATAAATGCTAGTCTAGGTTTATCTGAGAAACAATGAAATGGAGCTAGCGAGGAGCAGCTTTTGAGTCAGCTTTTCTCTCAGCCTGGAATTAACTCTGGTTATGTTTCTGTTCCGTGAATGACCAAACAACTGCCCCTTGAAAGCACGAGTGCGGCAGTCACGGGGGGCGTCCCAGGTCCCTCACACCGAGCGTCTTGAGGACTAGTTTCAGGTTTCTTAGTGACATCAGCCCACCCTTGAGTGGAAGAAAACAGGAGCAGGTCTTGTGTGTGCACACCTAGGAAAGGGTGTATGAGTAAGGTGGGATACAGTGGTGCTTTCTCAGGATATTCTTCCAGCTGCTGGCAACGCAGCTCTGAGGAACTCCGTGAGACAAACACGGTGTATCTGTGCAACATCTGCAGACTTATGCCATGAATTCACTCAGATGCTTCCCAACCACAAAAATTCAAGCCCGAAGAAGGACATGCCAGGTGTCTACAGAGCTCCATGGGCTGAATGCCCCCCACCATGCTGTGGAAGGCTTCCTCACCCGCTCTGTTTAGAAGCTGCCCCTTCGCAGTTTCACCTGGTGCTCCCTCAAGGAGACATGGAGTTGGGGACTCCTCGCTCACCCTCACCTGCCCCCCACTCCTACCGCGGCCAGACCGGGTCTGAGGAGGCAGCGTGAGATACCCTCCCTCACACCACAACACAGCCCTGGAAACCGGGAGCGTCTGAGGCTCCGGGGGAGCGAACCCCTCCTGCCTCCCGCATCCCACCTGCCTCGGTACGGGAGGCAGCCCTGGAGGGGACAGGAGGTGGGAAGCTGGTACAGCAGCGACCAGCGAGCAAATCCCGAGCATTGCATTCCAGGGAAAACACCGGGCTTGCGGGGCTGCCCGGCGAGCAGGGGCGGCGGGAAGGGCTCAAGAGCTGTTCCAGGTACCCGCCGGGGCCGCGCACGAAGCCCCGCACAAACCTGGGCTGCCCCAGCCCCGCCGAGCGCCCGCGACCCGCCCGCGATGGAAGAGAAACGCCGGCGTGGCGGGACCCCGCTCTCGCCCTGGGCTGTGTCCGAGGGGCTCCCCAAGCCCCCCGACAGCCGCCCTGCCCCTCGCAGCCCCCTACCTCCTGCTCGCCCGCCGGGGTGTTCCTCGCAGCCCCGGCCATGGCACGCCGACATCCCACCCCGTGCGACACCTGCGCGCCCGGGGCGGGGCGGCGGAGCGGAGCCGGGGGACAGCGGGCGGTGTCCTCGCCGCCCTCTCACTGCGCCCTGGAGGGGCGAAGGCGCCGGCGCTGTCCTCCCGGCCCGGGACAGGGAATCCGCGCCCCGCCGAGTCCCCACGCTCCGGGTCCTCCGTCCCTCCCCAACACCTCCACGGGGAGAGGAGCGGGCAGATCCCGGCGGCCACAGCTCCACCGAGTGCGGGGCTCAAGGCACAGGGGTGGAGGGGCCCGGGGCTGTTTTCATCCAGCCCCAAAACGCCACCTCTGCCTCTTGAAGAGATGCGTGGTTTCCCAATATGCAGGGATGTAGAACCACCCCGGGACAGCAACGCTGTCAGCTGGACGAGGTCACTCAACACCCGCCCTTGAGCCGGGAGGCGCTGCGGGGAATTCTTCCATTCGGGTGGTTAGAGACTGTAAGGGGCTGCCCAGGGAGGCGGTAGAGGCACCGGCCCTGGAGCTGTTTAAGGAAAGACTGGATGTGGAACTCAGTGCCGTGGTCCGGTTGACAAGGTAGTAATCGGTCATAGGTGGACTCGATGATCTCAGAGGTCTTCGGCAACCTCATTGATTCTGTGATTCTGCTGCCCCGAGCCAACACTCTTATCTAGGATACACGAGTTCACCACCACCCTGCCCCTGGGAAAGTGCTCTTGCACGCATGCTCTGCATCTGAGGAAATACAAATAGCATTTTGAAGTACGAACCCTTTCAACAGTGAGGTAGCCTAAGAGAAGAGGGTTTAACGAAGCCAACAGGACTTGTGACCTGCTTGTCTTGAGGAGATGATGAGTAATCAATCTCTACACCCGGGGCTTTTTGGCGTGACTGATTCAAAGAGCTCTGCTACTGACAGGGTCACCTGGTGGGCACTGGGCAGGCACTGCAAACCATGCCATGAAGTACTGACATTTAAATCCTGTGCAGCCTCGTTTGGTAAGAATAATTATAGCAAATTTGCAAAATTCTGAAAGAACAAGGCATTAAGAATTTTCTAAAAAACAGACCTTTAACAGAAAACTGAGATTGTGGCCTTAACACACCTTACTGAGAACTCTCTGAAGGGGGTCTCTAGAGGCTGATGCCAGATGAGCTTCAAAACAGACAGATTGCCCAGTACCAAGCTAAATACAAGGTATGCATCTAACATTCAAATTCAACATTTAGGTTGTTTTGTCTTTACACACTGTCTTCATAACACATTAAATCCTTTTTACCTGCATTTGCATGTCTCCTCACAAAAGGAAAACTACAGAAAACATTGCCTTTCCTTGTTCTTCTCAAGGATGTTTCAGTTTTGCTGTAAAATATCTTCAGGCACAGGCTTTACTCAAAATAGCAAAGGCTTGTGAAGAAACAATGAATAACTGATGGTATTTGTGTGTTTCACAAATTCTATCCCTGATCAAGCCAGTTATGCTGTTTTTTGACCAATGCACCATTGTTGTCTACAGGCACTACAGGTAGCTAATCAGTCTTTACAAACTTGACCAAAGCCAATTAGACTTAGGAAAGTCTTCTATTAATTCCAAAAATTTTCTCCAAATTAGGAAATGTTATTCCATCACAGTTTCTTGCCTTTTTTAAAAGGCACTTTCTAATCTAGCATGGGATTAACACAGCCAGCATCACTTCAGGCTTTTCAAGGATTTTCTCATTTTGTAATTAAGAGCATGACACATGCAAATGCACAGTCAAGTACACCAAAGCTGCAGTCAGACAGTTGGTTTCAGTAAAGCACCAAACTGCCCAATCTCTTAAAATGATGGTAGCAGACATGAATCAACATTGAAACACAAAATACTTATTGCTCCTTCCAAAGGATAGCAAGAAAAATGGATTTACCATTTCAGAATTTTACACTCCCCCCTTCAATTTCAATCTTGCACAATTTATTTCTTCAAATTTTTGTGCTGCACACACATGGATAGTAGTACACTGTTGATTTTGACATTTCATGCACCTTTTAGACAGAATAACTGAGCTCACAATCAACCACATGCTTTTCTAATACTAAGTTTTATATTAAGACAAATTTGAAAGCACTGATTAATAAAATTCCCTGTTCAGGAAGCACTGGTAACTGAGGGTTGGAGCTCTGTCTGTAAGTGGTTTATCTTTTCAATTTTACTAATGGATTTGTCTGCACATTTATTTTTATTTTTCATACAAGAGTCAGTGCAACAGTGAAGAAAATTTAATTGTACCACTTGCTACATGAGCCTGAATGGCACAGTAGCACATGAAGCTTGTAGCACTGGAACACATTTAAAGGCATAGTTTCCAGAGATTTACTTTCTGAGGACACTGAACAGATACTTGCCCAGTTGACTTTCATTTCAAACACTATGAGAGATGCTGAAGCAAACCAGTTTTTTATCTCTGGGAGTGAAGGAGAGTACATCCCTAGTCTGAAGTCTCACTATTTTTTCAAATACGAGTCGCTCCAATGAAGTAATCTCCTATTCAGAATAAAACCAGGAAAACCCAAACCCATCTTTCACGTAACCACACATAAGGAGTACAACCCCAACAACCATCCTTTGGCACAGGCAGCACAGAGGAGTCAGGACTCGCTGAAGATCCTGGGATATGTTTTACCTGGAGATTTTAGTTCCATTCACAAACCCACATGCTTAGTAAACACAGTACAAAATATTACGTCTTTATGTTATTTTCTCTTTTAGTAAAACACAGAATAGTTGGCTACAAACTTTATGTCTCGAGTACATGAACAGCAAAATAAAAAAAAAAATGATGGAAATGGAGCAAAGTGGAGAGAAAAAAATTCAGTTTTCAAGTAAATATTTTCAATATCTTTGAAACTTTACCACATGCAATTAGTGTCTCCATCAGCTGGGTAATTCAGGAGGCAGATAAATAGTACAAAAACAACTGTGTTCCTCTAAACTACTGCTCCTGCCTTTTGGTGATAGCCAAAAAAACTGAAGTTTCTGTGTGATAAAGCTAACAAGTGGGTCCCTATGCTAATGAGCTAGGTAGTTTAACATCACCTGATCTGCAAGACACTCGTAGCAGCCCAAAAGAAGCAGAAACCACTTCAACCATTGATAAGAATAATTCCTTCAGAGCTTTCTTTGAGGCACTTCATATGCAGTATGCACCAGACTACCTCATTTGTATCTTCTCACACGTGCACCTACCACCATGTGAAGACTTGACAGAACATTATTACACTGCAGATCTTGTGATAAAAGTTACATCCTGAAGATTTTCAAGTTAAGAGTTCAAATGTAAGCTTGCCTGCAGTATTGGTTGTCGAAGAGTTACTGTGAGAAGAATGCAAACTGCAGCAGTTTACAATGTAAGTGAAATGTTTCACTTTAGTCCAAAGTGCAAAAATAAATTCTATTTTTCCTTAGAAGGTGCTATCAGTAGTTAAGTCTCAGAGAACTGTTCCACCTAGACCCACTTATTAAATAACTAAGGAGTTTTTTACCTAAGGAAATTCTAAGGATGATCTGCTGTACAGTTACCTCTGCTACATTATACAGCCAGGCTCTGACCACCCAGTTTAGTTGAAAACACCTCTATTACAGCAGACAACAGCAAAGCACCCATTCTGCTCTCTAAGAGCACAGTGCATGAGGATGTGAGGGCATCCACATATTGCTGGTTACATTTTTGGTTTTGCCTAGTTCACCCTGCAGATAATTTTTGGTCAGTTAAAAGCTAATTTGATCTTGTACTATTGATAGCATTTTTTGTCTCATTCTTGAGTTGTCCATTAGGTGTAGCAGCAGTTTTGTAGTCATTGTCAGGTGCTTTTATAACTAGGAGTCTGAATGGTTCAGTTGTTTTCCGAAGTCTCTGAACAACAACAGCATTTTGCAACTTTGCTTCCTCAAGTGTGAGTGTCTCGTCCTGTAGCTCTCGAAAAGGCAGGGAGGTCGTCAATGTGAAGGGAACACTTCCCTCAGATCCTTGATACTTTGTTATGAAGTCTCTGACATGGCTGATTCTGAGAAGAGAGTAAGAAAACTGGGCATTAGAGTTTCGGCACTGCAATCCCCACACAGCCACCATGGGACGGGAATGAAACACCACTTCATGGAACGCCTGACAGCAGAGAACTGGAGCAATACAGATGAGGTGGTATCCTGAAATGCCTGATCCACTAGGGAGGCAAAGACCAGGGTCTGCATGCTCTGAGAGTACTCACAGGGCAACAGGGATGAGTATCTTATTCTGAGCACTCAAAGGCACCATTGTGGCTCAGATGGTACTTACACAAACCTACCATTTCCTAACCAGCTGGTGGAGCTCTTTCCTGAGGGTTCTGTAGCCAAGAGCTGGAATAAAGATGCCTCCAGTGTGTGGTTCATGTAGTGGAACCATAATAAAAATAAAGAAAAAGGGTTTGCAAAAGCTATTTGGACAACTGATACATTGACTAAGTGTAGTCCCATCTTCCCAAAGCAGGGGCACAGTGAATTTATTACAGATTCAATCTGTCTGTGAAGAGCCTTGCAAGTACTGAGGAAGAGAGAAGTTTTGCTGTGGAAGAATGAGGATTGACTAATTCGATTAGAAAATGAAGATGAGAAGATACATCTGTATGAATAAAATTAACCCAGTGTCAATGTCCATTCCCTGATCCTGAGGCCAACTGGCAGACAGGCAAGGGAATGTCCTAAATTCATCCTTCTTCTCCCCCATGGGTCTCCCATGAGGTTTACTGTCCCCTGGGAATGGTGCAGGACCTGGGCTAACATCTGAACCATGGATGGCTAGGTACTGACTGAGAAGTGCTGGCTGGCTTGGGGAATGCCATCCTCACAGTTTAGCAGTACAGATGCCCAAGAGTTTCCATGTAGCCACTTTCACCAGTATAGACACAGCCAGCAAAACAAAAACCCCAAAAACTTATTCCTGTGCACGCAGGCCACAACACAGAGACACTGCCCGGTCTTGTAAGCCAAGAGCTTGAAAAACCACAAGCAGGACTAAATTTTTGGTTGGACATTTGCAGGTGTCTACATGCATTATATCAAATTTCATTAAGTTCAAAGAGCAACTCAGGCAACTAGCCACCAGCTCTCTGCTTCAGGGTGAACAAGTTCCTTTCCAAGGTCCATACCTGGTGCTCCAGGGTCACACAAATGTAGTAAGTGCTGAAGAGGGGACACAACTTGATCCAGGACACAGCTCTGTGTGCTATTCCTACAGCTCTGCTCTCCTAGTTGCTCAATTCCCCACACTGCAACACTACAATACTTAGTGTGCTTCTGCTCCAATCTTTCACCAGTAACCAACCCATATCCACGGCAGCAGTTACTGTGGCACCTACACAGTCTACCTGCAACCAGCTAAAAGTCACCAATTTACCCAGAGCCTGGGTAATATGCTAGGTATGTGCTACATGCTATTAATCTATACCTTAGTTAACAAATAGCTGAGTGTCTTGTGCACTGAAAGGAGTGCTGTGTGTGCAATAAGGATAGGTAGTCTAAAAGGATTTCTCTCTAGTTCTTATCAGGTTATACACAAGTAGTGTGTACAGCACAAACATGCTGGTCTTGTGGCGAGAGGCTATGTTATGATAGAATATTTATTGCTCTTCAAAAAGAGCATTACATCAGTAAAGCTGCTGTTCTGCTTATCTCAGATACTTTTTCCCTTTCAAAAGGACTTAGCAGCTGTTCAAACTGTTATTTACTATGAAGACAAAAAGCTTCTAAATATACTTAAGTGTGTGGGACCTGGAATAATTGAGATATGAAGCCCTTCAATAAAGTATTTATAATTAAAAGAGCAATTTACCCTTCAGCAGTACATCACAACAGTGTTTCAGTTTGGCCACTAACAGTAATAAATTAGTACAAATCAAAGAAAACACTACAGTCATTAACCTTTAACAGCTGAGCTTTCCTTCTGACCAGCCACAGACATACACAGTTTATCTTGACAGCAGCCTGGGTTGTATTAAGTCTGTGATACCTTTAAATTGCTTCACAGAGAAGCACAGGCAACATATCCTTTCCACATGACATGACTGTATAGTACTGCAATAATTTCTCAAATTCAGGTTTGAGAAAGATCTCTAAAGACAGTAGCTCTACAATTTAATGGTGAGGTGTTAATCCCACTTTCTCAAAGCTCCTGCATACATGTGCTATGCTGACACCTTCTGACATTATCCTCATTTCTAAGCCTCTTTGGGAACCAGAAATTTTATTAATTCAGAATTAAACACACTGTGTGCATTCTACTCTGTCCATGCTGACATGCAGGGGATGAACTCCCTGCCCAGTGCACTGACTCCAGCCCTGCCCAGAGGTTTCTCTGGCTTAACTCTAAATCCCCTTTTTCCAGATCCCACCTGTGATTTGCCTATGCCCAATGACCAGCAGGCTTTTTACTAAGCCATTTGTTCCAGATGTAGTTGTTTTGTGAGAGATCTATCATGTTAAAAGCTATTTCTTCTAGTAATAAGCAATATGTACACCTTAACTTTCTCTAACCTACAAAGAACTCCTACAGTTTCCTCAGATTTTCTTTACACTCAGTTATGAGCTGACTTCTAACAGTTCACATTTCTCTTATGCTCTTCTCTTGTCAGCTAAAAGATTTCTCAAAATTTCAAAGGTTTTCCATATACAACTGAAGAGCAGTCCAGTGCTAAATGAACTAAGGAGGTAGATCAGTCATAGAAATTAAAGACTTAAATGTACAGGTATTAAGACAAATAGTTCAGATGCAAATAGATATAACAGTGGTATAAAAAATCTTACCTGTGAGAAACATTGAATTTCTGAATTATCCTTTCCCCATCAGCTAACCAGATCTGGATATTGGTGATAGGTTCCAAATCATTCAAGGGTACTAAAGGCAGGTGTCTTTTGTCATCAGGTCCTGGATGATCATCTCTCACTTTAGAAATTATCTTTGGAGTAGCACTGAAAAGAAAAGCCACATGAGGTTATGGCTTCTGTGTACACATGCAAGCTCAAACTTCCCTCCAGACCTGCTTCTGTAGCAGAGTATGCTGATGACTTTTCATTTTAACAAATACAGGAACACTGGCATAAATATCAGGGTTTTTTTCTTTCTTCCCTATTTTTTTTCTACATGTATGTCATTATTTTCTCTTAAAGACTAAAATATGCTGAAGAATTTCAGTTTGCTTGTATTGAACATTTTTATAAGATGGAAAGGAACTTTAAATATCAGAGGTTTAAAAATGAATATACAAGAGACAAAACTGTCTGAGAATTCTTCATGCATTTTTGTACTCTAATCCCATACAGGTGAAACTTGAAGGGGGTTGAGTATTGAATTTGCATACTCAAAGATAATTTTCAGTGTAATTTGATTACAGTAATTCAATTTAACTGAATGTTGTTAGCCTTGATTTAGACTCCAGCATTATCTATCTCAGCTTAGAAGAATTACTCATCTATCAGAAAAATTGACTTAATGTGAAAAATCCAGATTGATGCACACAGCAGTTGGAATTTTTTTCCTAAGGCATTTTCAACAGCTGACTCAACCACAGGGACAAAGATTCATAAAATGACTTGACAGAATACATGGACCTCAGTCCGAGTGCATCATCTTAAATAACAAACAATAAAATAAACTGCTGGCAAAAATTTTTACTCTGAAGAAACGTCTAGAGCTTAGTGCTTCTTTCATGACTAAGCTTGTTCAGCATGTAGAATTTAAGTCCTCATTGGGCCTGATCCAAAGGGCACATTCTCAGCTCCTATGAGTATAACCAGATGTCTGCAGGCAGAACAATAGCAGTAATTTAACGAGTTACCATCTCTCCTCTGAGCTCAACTGTGGTCACAGACTACATGAGCACTACATGGCAGTTTGCAGAAAAGCTCCTTTGGCACAGAAATTTGGTGAGTTACAGTTTCTTGAGAGCGAAGTTGGTAACTGATGTTCATAGAGTAAATCTTAACTATACTGTACACCTGCCTTGCAGACAAACCTCATTTTTATGTTCGTGTACCTGTATTTGTTTATTCACAAGGCAGGAAAGTCACAGCTAATTTATTATTAGCTAATGACTTCATATTTTCAGGGTAATAAAGCCAAAGTCTTAAGCACAAGTTTAGCCAGAAGTATTTCAAAAACTTTTATTGCCCCTTAAGTGCTGCCCTAAGTTCTAGCATATCAGCCAGTAGAGGCATTTTTTTTTTATATCTTCCACAGAAACTCGGCAAAAAGAATGAGAATCAAGAAATACAATTTCCCAGGTACCAATAATTGATGCTCACTGTGACTGGAGACAGATAAGAGGTACAGAACTGTTTTGCATTACACAGAAATCAGCTGGGGCACAAGGATGTGGCACTAACAAATTACAAGAGGCACGTCTGTAAAATAATCTGGCACTACTAGTACAGGTAATGTACTAGTACCCACCTGCCTCACTATCTCACAAACAGCCCCTGTTCATGCTTGACCTCAATACAAAATATAGATTAATTGCCCTCCACATCAGGAACAAAAGCTTGAGTATCAGCGAGATAATGTTAAATAGTTTTGCAAACAGAGCAAAAAAAAAAAATTAAGTTTCAAGTCATACTTCAGTCCAGCAATGTCCAGCTCTTGCTGTCTCCCTTTAGTTGCTGGTCCAGACACTGCAGAACCTATCTGAGTGAGCTGCCTCCAGGACAGCAGAGGCTGCAGAGGTGCTTAGCTGTGGTATCTGGCTCAGGCTGGGCTACATCAGCCACAGCTGTAGCTCAGACAGCTGTCTTGCATGGACACAGCTTTTGGTGTCATTCCCAAACCAACTTCCCTCACAGTCACATCTCTGTATGCAGCAGGCACTGGAGGTGATTCTTTCAATAATAAGTCTATGCGAGGCTGAAGTCAACACATTAAATGAAGCTATAAGAGAAAGTTAGAACATCTGTATTCACCGAGATTTAAAGCACTTCTATACATAAAAACTTTTCTCTTGCAGAAATGAAAGATAAAGCCATCTAGTGGTGGGAGCTTTGACTAAGGCCAAAACCCAAGAATCTAAGTCTTATTAGCCTGAGCTTGAAGCATTATAACTCCTTTTAAGGCTTATTCCTTTTATAAGATTATCAACAGAAGATGTAAATTAAGATTGAAGAGATGTAAGAGCATCCTGTCAATTTTCTGACAAGAAAAAGCCCAGCAGTTAGGTACCATGCCTTACCCTGACTGATAGTTAAGCAGCTTGACACACAATGCTTTACCCTAATGAGGTTACAGAGCAAGCTCACTTTGCTATAAGGGATTTCAGTCAATAGTTTAATTAACATGTTTATGAAGCTGTCTCAAAGATGCATAGATTAGCTCAACAGAAAAGTGGGGCTGCAAATCTAGTCATAATCCTAAACTATGAAATTCAGCTGGACAGTAATATATAAAACAGAGTATATTCATTAGTTACACAGGTTCATAAGGTACATGGAAAAATTTTGGTATGTCTTACTTCTCCTGTAGAACAAAAAGGCAGAGAATCAAGCCTGTCTGAACTGTATCAATGTACATGTTATTTCTAGATCCTCCAACAAAAGTCTTGAGAACTAGCCAATAGACCAATTCATAACGGTTCAAACATTACAAAATCCCTCCACTTGGGAACACTGACAAAGGATAGAGTATTAATTTTGTAAGTTTATTTGCTAAACAGTGGTTTAGCCAGGCTATAAGCTGAAGTAAACTCTTCAGTCATTTGTTTCTCTCATTTCTGACTAATCACACAAATGCAATTGTGGAAAAGGTGTTCTATAGCTTGAAACTTGTTCCAGGTCTCAGCCAGCTCTGCTGCTGCCCCACAAAGCTTTTCTGCTACAAGTGTGGTGTATTCATGCAATGGACATTTATTAACAGCAGGAAGTGAGCACTGCTTTATGGAGTAGGAGCACTTATGGCTCATGTTCCCAACATCAGCAAAGTATTTACTTGTCTTTAAGGTAAAGTCTTTGATAGCATAGCACAGAATAGACAAGCAAGAGTAGGAAAAAAATAAAAAACGCTGAGCAAGTTGTAGAATGTCTCAGTGCATAAAACCAGTCAACCGAAATTCACAGATTAACATGTTTCAGAAACCTAACTTGCCTGCTGGGAAGCAAGATCATTATTTGCTGTAGGCATGGCAGAGTACAACAAGTGACTGAAGAACCTGGCATTTAGCACTGGCTAGCAGCAGAAACCCAGCACACTGAAGATCTTTTTGGTTTTGTTATGAACAGCTCTACTTGTAGGTAGAATAAGGTCAAGTTCTTGACCCCTGTTTGCTCAGGATTTCTGTGCCACCAAAAGCAAGTCTTGCATCATCTCACCCATCTCTCAAGGGAAGGCTTTCCCCACTGTATCTACTCAAGCATAGAGCAATTGAATGGATTGTACTACAGAAACAGATGAAACGCATAAAACAGGTACTTGCTTCTCTAAATCAGCCTGGAACCATTCACCCTTTCACCTTTATCAGTCTTTTGCTCTGCACATTATCTTCTTCCCTTGCCTCAGCTGCTCCTGCCGAGGTCAGACTTTCCCCCAGCACAAGCTCTGGGCCTTAGCAGCCAAACCCTTCCCACTTAATAGAAACAAGCTGTTGTTCATCTAAGGCTGCACTACAGCTTAGGAACCCCAGCCTCCAGGTCACTCAGCAGTGCCACCTGTGATACCTCCTGTAGGCTCCTGGTCACTGAACATGTCCTGTTCCCTAGGCCACAGCCTGCTTTTATAGGCACACAAGTCTTGCATGACAGGGATATGCCAAGCAGATAATGTGGCTGGAGTAAGCAAAAGTCACAGGATCAAATAAATGAACTCCAGGCCTGTTGCTCTACAACAGCCTTCCAAAATACAATATTTGTTTGGTTGTAAATCAAGTCCAGTTTTAGCACTGGCATGAGTGGCTGACACTCTCCAGCTACAAAAGAGACACAGATCCCTGCAGAATGCTGAAATGCCTTACTGCAATACATGCATGATTAATTACTGAACGATTTTAAGAGAATGCAAAATAACCTCTTCCTTCTTCAGTTCTCTTTATGGGATTGTCATACTCCCCCCTTCTCAAACTACTGCTCACACAGCTTAAAAAGAGATTCTTTTCTCTAAAATCACAGAATAGAAGAGTGACAGCATTTCAGCTAGAAACAGTTCTGCTAATACTGAGACCTTGAACAAAGAAAGCCAAGAGCTTCCTGGCTGTATCAACACAGCAACACATTCAGTGAATTGTGGGAGCCAATTATCCCCCAAGCTTCATGGAGAGACACCAAGAAGCCTGCAGGGTGGAGCACTCACACTATCACCAGATGCTGGAGGAGAGCAGCTTTTGCAGCCTGTGGAAGACATGGTGGTGGTTGTGGGGCACTTAGAAGCAGGCTGCCAGGGTCTGCAGGAGGGCGTAATGCTTGTTATGGTATACAGAAATTCCAATGAGAGGCATTCAGATTGGATATAAGGAAAAATTTTCTCCCATAAGGACAGTCCAGCACTCAAGAAGGCTGCACAGCCTCTGCTCTTATGGGATTTCAAGACCAAATTGGATAAAAGCCTGAGTAACCTCATCTGTCCTCATAGATGACCCTGCTTTGAGCAGGAGCTTAGATTAGAAAACTCCAGAGATTGCTTCCCACCTGAATTTTGATCCCTAACCATAGGTATAGTTCCCTTCAGCTACTAAATCATAGATCACATCAGCCTACTCACCTTCCTAATCTGTAACCATGTCCAGAAAAGGGATGAAACATTGGCTTTTTCGACGACAAATACACCTTATCTTTTTTATCTTCCACTTTCACTTCTACCTCCTCCTTATCAAAAACTTTTTGCAGCTCAAAAGGCAGTTCCCTTAAGAAAAAAACAAAGGGTCAAAAAATGTAATACTGTTTTCAGTACATAAAATAGACCAATGATTAATACCTGTTCAAAATTTGGGCTTTCAAAGATGATACTTTTAAAAAAAACAACTTTACAAGTATTTACTAGGAGTTAAGTTAAGTGCATGGCATACAAATAAACTTCAAGTTCCTGAACTGCAAATTAACCAGAAAGTACATAATAAAAAATACCCTATTATGCAAGTTGTTGAATGATGTTCAAATTTACTCAGCAGTTACCACTCTAAACACATAATGTGTAGGAAGTTCAGTGTTGCCATACACTGCTGCAAGGGGTTCAATTATTTTATCCCCATAGTAAAACAAAAAGAAAAAGGCTTTTAAAGAGGAAGAACTGAGTTTAGACACAATGTATTTAATGACAAACACAGATCTCAGTTTCTAAAAATTATATCATCACTAATAGCTCCATTCTTTAGTGCAGTAACATCACCTTGGTAATGCTTTAATTGCGTGAGGCAGAACACAACAATGCCTTTGTCTCTGAGCTCTGATGCAGACAGTACAATTTTGGGTGGTAGGGCTCAGCTGGCACTGGGGCTGCACTAAATGCTTCTCTACCATCAATGATTATGCAGAAACTATCTCATAATTAGCATCTTCACAGGCGAACAGCAGAATAAAAGTGGCAAACTTTTGATGAATGCACACAAAGGACTTTAAACAGTGCAGTTAATTGCTATTACAACACAGGTGACAGCCATACAGGAGAAATAGTGCAAAATTAGTATTTTTGATGGCCTAGCAAAATATGGAAAAATATAATGACTTAGTAATTTCACGTGCTTGATAAGGAGGTATTAAATCACATTATCCATAAAATTATATTCTCCTCTGCATTTGTATGGGGTGAGGAAACAGACTACAAATTAAAGGCTCAAAGTAACACCAGTTTGTATGGTCAAAATCCTTTTTTAAAGCAACAACTGCAAACAATAGCAGAAATCAGGACAGCGTGGTAACTTTGAATAGAGGGAAGAATGTAAGATGGCTATTAACACTGGAATTTATGTAAAATTGTTATATATACACAACACCAAGTTTGTACTCAGAAAAATCTCAGAAATCTAGGACTGATCAGAGTTGCTTGATCCTATATAGAACATCTGTGCCCATGAAAGGCTTTTCATCAACAAAAAGAAAACAAAGACCATAAAACCAGAAATGCTCAACCCCTTGTGCATCGAGTTCATTAGTCAAAATATCATTTGATCTGTAGCTCTTATTGGGCACTGATTTATTCTTTATTTCACTGTGCACCTGCTGTGCCCCCTGCCAACACTGGCTTTTATCTATTCATCAGCAACTGTACAACTACTGCCACTGAGAGCTGTGTTAAACCTGTTGATGTTCCAACAGCCATTAGCACTGCAGGAACGAGACCGGCAGGGCCGGCGCTCCTACAGGGACACTGCAGTGCAGCAAAGCCACGTAAAAAATGCAGAGCATAAGCTAAGTGCTACCCAAAGCACATTAACTCAGGCTGGTTAGGAACACAAAACTCACTTACCCCTTTTTAATGGACTCCAAGAACTGCTGGTTTGCAACATCAGTATAGCTCCGAAGTTCGCCGTCATTTACTGTAAATCCATTTTTCCAAAGTTTAATGATTACATCAACCTACAGAGTAAGAACAATTCTCATTATAACACTGATGAAACAGAAGCTTGGTATACCCACATACCCTGTGATTATAAATCATCCACTTCATGGACTAAAAATACTGAGAACCGGCTCGCTGTAATCTGCCTTGGCCTCATGCCAGCAGGCGCAGCAACTGCAAGGGTAAGTGACATTTCTAAGTATCTTGTGTCAATCAGGGTTAGAAACAAACCTTCCCCCAATCATTTTGGCTTCCTAAGTCAAGAACACTCTTTCAATTCAGGCAGAAGCAAAAAAAAAAAAAAAAAAAAAAAAAAAAAAAAAAAAAAAAGAGCTGGACTATCCCAGCCAGCTGCAACTCTTCAAGAGCTAATTTGAGAGTGTACATGCCTGGTGTTGGAACACCAACTGCCAGAATAGTCCAGCTGGGGATTTATTAGGGTAAAGCCTTGTTCTGATCATTCAGAAGGATTTTCTCAAAGTAAAGGCATTGAGATGATGCATGCAGAAGCCTTTCACTCAGGAAATGAAGCAAGTATCAGAAAATTTACTTTCTGACAGTCATACACTTACATTACCCCGGAATTCCCAGGTGAATTCAAAACTTTGTTGGTTGGGGGAATGAAAAAATAAATTCAGTAATTCCTTAACTTTGCCAGAAATCATCCACTACTCCAATTTGTAGCCTTTGCAATGTTTACTGAAATCTCTCCAACTGTAAGATGGATATTTGGATTGTATTTTCATATTAATGCATCGTGCCATTTAAGGAAGCATTTGGTTATCGCGGTCTGATCCCTGTAATAACATTGTCCCAACAGATATTCAGCCACAGATGAGGCCACAAATGCAGAATTCACCTCAGCCGAAAATTATTTTAAATGAGGCTTGATAGTACCTGATAAATTTGGGGTTTTTAGGTTTGTTTTTTTTCAGTTTGACTTGTTAGGCAATTGCTACATAAATAAACAGCATGTGCAAACTGCTGAATAGAATTCCTTGTCTTTCGGTTGGGTAATCTGTCAAAAGAAGTAGACAGCACTCAACAACATTACATTCCATCAGAAACTCTTGTTTCTCATAGCACCAATGCATATGGAAAGAGTTCTAATTATGGGAAGGTTCCTCTGAAGTAAGCCAGTATGCAAATTTAACATGGGGTAATTATTCCATACCAACCTCCCTGACACAACTAATACCATGGAACACTATTTCAGGACTGCAATTTAAGATATTGCTCCTGACATTTCATTGCCAGGGTCAGTTAAGGATCCATGCACATAATTTCTAGCAATGCCCACTCCAAATTTCTTCTTGTCATCTTTGTTCTACATGGCCTTTTCTCCCTCCTCTTACCAGTCTTTGATGAGTAACAGAAAAACACAAAAAGGACAGAATCACTGAGATACAAACCCACACTGAACATCCCACAACCATAATTATATGAATAAGACCAAACGAAAAATATTTGGGCTATGCCTCTGCATAAAAAGGCTGCAGCTCCTTAAATAACTTCTTATGTAACAGTACTTGTCATTCCTTGAACTCCTGCTCACCTCACTCTTCTTACTAATAAAGCAGAAGTGCATTAGCCAATGCCAGCATCAGTTCTAGAATGACTCTAAATTGACCATAAAGCAGTAAGAGCCAAAAGCCCAGCAGCAAAGGCCTGGCTGACTGGAAGATGGGAGGCTGTTCCTACAGCTCTCTGAATTCCATGTACATTTTTTTACTGATCTACTGGAAAAGACTGCTGGACTTCTGGTATCTGTTTTCCAGAATACTCCTGGAGTGCTATTATAACAAACATGAGTATTTTTTTCTTCACTGCTTACCTGGTTCTTGACTGTAGTTGGGGGCACACACATAGCACCAACCTTCTGGGCTTCTTCAAATAGGTTATCTACAAAGTAGTCACAATTTTGTTCTGTACCATTCAAAATCTGATCATCGGTTCCTGATTTACACACCCTGCAGAACAAAGCAGCAAAAAAAGACTCCTCAGAGGACACATTAGAAGACAAGTAGGTACCTCAGATGTTCAGTACCAGGAAGTATAGAAGGCACACTGCCCTGCACCTGGCTTACTCAGTTTACTGAGTACAAAACATCAGGTCAACTTTGCATTGTGCCTTTTCTATAAGCATCTTACCAATCTCTAACGGCTACTATTTGCACTTCAAAAGCACAAGCTAAAGAACATCATCAGAAAAGATGAACCAACCTATGCAATGCTTCTAGACTTGGTATCAGAGCAAGGAATGCAAATTGGATGATTCATACTTCTAACATCATACACCTAGCTGCACATCAACGAAGGGGTTTCCTTAAAGCAATTCCGTGATACAAGCTTGGGTTACTTTGCCGTACGTTTTAAAAAACACAAGGAAATTGCCCTAGGATTTACTCCTCCACCTCAACTTGAACCTCCCCATTCCTAGCACCATCCCAGAACCACCATTACTGTTTTGGAAAGTGCATTAGGGAAACTCAACTGACTCAACACCACTGGAGCAGACTGAAGAAATACAATAGAGGTCTTCAACACTGTGGAGACTGCCAGGGTATTAAAAAAGATACAACAACCACATCTTTTTATAGAACATTGTATATGTGACAGCTGTTTCAGCTAGATTTTCACCAATCAAAATGCAGAAATATGCAACCTGAATGATTATCTGAGTATAGGTTCTTTGCATAGTAAGAAGATTATGCAGCTTTTCGTAAACATTGCCGGAGTTACTCCTACGGGAGATTCAGAAAAGTCTATTTTAAGCAATTCAGAAAATAAAAATCCCAGCTCTTGAAAAAAATATCCAGTTTTACATAAAACTCTGCATTGAATCCAAGAGCAGCAATACTTACTGGAATGGCAATTAGATATTGCAATTTGCATAGAATGGAATTGTTCACAGTGCACATTTGCAACACTAAGAATCCCTGGAGATTAACATCTTAAACAAAAGAAAACCTCACCAACTTTAAAGAAGAAATTTCAAAAATATGCTGTCCCCATTTTAGTTTTCTAATAGAACAAAAGAAACTTGAAGCATTAATGCAGGTATTCACTATGCTTTACCTCAGAAACAGAACTGGAAAAGCAAACACCTCCATATCAGATGCAGAGCTGCACAGTGAGTTCGCAGTTTGAAAGGCTGCCTTGCTGTTTTAAATAAAAATATTTGCACAGCTTCTTGCATCTAGGAAATATTTCAGGTATATGAAAAATCTTTCAGCAAAACAACAGGATTTTTTTTGAAACTTCCAGTATATGTGGAGCAGATGAATACAGTAAAAACATTGTATTTTAGAATTTAACATAAAGTTTGAAAAGTAATGACAGGACACAAACAGCAGCGGGAAAGGAAGACAAAAAATGGGGACAACTGGCACCTACCATTCTTTCTTTACAGTTTTGATATTGTCCATGTCTTTCATTCTGGTGCTTCCCCTAATTGCAAAAAGAAAATGGTTTCAAAACAAAACAAAACAAAACAAAATGCCTATCACACTTTGCCTCCTTTTGTAGCTGAAGCACTCTTTATATCTTTCCCAGTGTGGATAATACAATTAACCAGAAACCTCAACCTCCCCCCCACCAAGTCTCCAGATGGTTCTTTGTTTTCCTGCAGTTTCTAATTTAATGACACATGAACCACACATCTGTTCCAGACGTTCAGGAGCAAGGTTACTTTTTCATAAATGTACAAAATACATTTCACAATAATAACAGTGTGACATGAAAATAGATGCCCATATTTCTCTAAAGGGAGGAAAAAAATATCACATTCCTTTCCTGAGTGGCATAGTTTAAACTTTCCTGATTTTACACAGCATTATGAGATGGTTGCAGAAAAACTGCACTGCTGGCATTTGAGTGACCTTCACCTTAACTGTGCATTACTTAAAGGGACAAGATTTGTCAGGTTACCCTTCCTACCTTACCTCAAGACATTGTTGCAGCAACTCAGAAACTCTGAATTATCATTTCTGGCCTACTGTCAGCTGGCATGAAAATCCTGGATTTCTAAGTACTAAATATGATACAGGATTAGTCTGCTGAGTCAAAAGAAATGAAACATCCCACACTGATCTCATTACAGTCCCTTTTGAATGCTCTGAAAAAAGTCACAGAAAGTCACTAAAAGCCAGAAACTCCCAAAAACACTCTTAAAAAAAAAGCACTCTAAAATTGGAAACATGCATAGGAAAACAGAAATTTTAAGTTGCAACTGGGTTCAGAGAGTTATCCCTGACAACCCTTGGTTACACAGATGGTCTTCTCCTGGCAGGTTCAGGACTAAGTTATGACATTGTGTGTGGCTTTCAGAGAGCACCAAACTAAGCAGTGACACTCCTGAACAAAGCAGTACGTACAGCATCACTAATACGAATTTTAAGTGATTTTGAGATCTAATTTAACAAGATGGGGAGTTTAGGGGAAAACAACATTCACTGCAGCACTAATAAAAAAAACCAAACCATCACATGCAGTAATAATTCATGTTCCTTGGGACTTTAATGCTGGTGTTCTTTCAACCTGAAAGTTAAAATCCATGAGATGCACTCTGTAGAAAAATATGTGAGCCTCCAAAAAAACACACCCCCTACAGTAATCAACCTTTAATTTAACTGGTGCTGTTACACATTAAGTCAAAACATATTTTGCACACCTTTGACATGTCACACAAGATGAGGTATAGTCTTTTTATTTTTTCCTCCACAAATGTTCTGCCAGAGCCCTACGTCTATCAGGCAAGCCTGTGCTGGTACATGATGATGTTATATGCCTGTTTGTTGCTTTTGGAACTCAGTACTGCACTTGGGAAAAAAAGAACTCTTGGGGATAAAAGTGAGCAGAGTGAAATTGGAATGCTTAAGAAGTGTAATTTTTTCAAACTTCTCTCAAATTCAGTTTTAACACATTCTGGCATGTAGGGGTTTTTTGTTTTGGGGTTTTTTTTTTGTTTTTTTTTTTGAGTGTGTGTTTAGCCCAAAGTAATTCTTTGTGGTTTGTGTTAATGTGCTTATCTTCTAATCTTTCACTCCAGTAGACTACTCCCCAAAGCAACAAGAGCCACCTCCTGCCATCTGCTTTTGTTGATCCTCTGTGACTTGTCATCAGAGCTGTTAAAAAGAGACACAATGAAGCAGCTCTCCAAATTAGCTCTTTGGCTACATTAGGGTGGCCTCAAATGTGCATGAATAGTATTCAAAACTGGTCAGCTGTGAAAGCTGCTGTTCCTTCTAAAGTACAACAGCAATTATACTTAGAAGAAATGTTTGTGTTAATCTCTCTAGGTGAAGAATCATCCTATACAGCATATTGATGTTTATTATGGCCAAAAGCCATTAGGACATTGCAATCAGAATGCACTGCAAGCACTTTAGCTCAGCACGTCAATCCAGCCAGCAACAACCACCTCCTCTCACCAACTTCTGACAGACATCCCTAGCTGTTTTTAAAAATGTTAAGAATTTTGGTACGTAATTTTTGCGTCAATGGCAAAAAGTACCTCAGAACTGAACTACCACCTCCAGAAACTAAATTTAAAACATAGGAAGAAGCCGCAAATGTCAGCGGCTCACCACAGCTACATCTATTAAGTGGGGTTAGGATACTCCTGGCCATTCCCACACAGCCCCAGAGGCTTTCCAACCCCACAGAGATAGGCCACTGACCCAGCAGCAGCCCTTCACAGCCAGGGCGTCCAAACTGGCAGCCCTCAACAGGCATATTTGTTTTGGCAAATAATTTTATGGTGGATACTTTTGAGCCCACACTTCCAGTTATTTTAACACAAGAAAAACAAAACAGAAACTATCTGTGAGGCTTTCCCTGCTGTGAAGGTCAAAAATACCCACAGAGGCACACGCAGCCCCCTCCCCTGAAAGCCTGCTAACCCCTTACTAACTTTGGCAGAACAAACTCTCCAGTTGAGAGCTGCTCACAGCACAGCACAGAAATTACAGCTGAAAATTGCACTGTACTCTGCCACAGAGAGACAGGAGACTACAGAGAAATGGCAAGTACAAATTAGTAGCACGATGAGCATCAAACTTAATGGCTTGAATGTGACTGATGTGCTCAGGTACAAACCACAGCATTCATGCTTCCTCTCCAGCTGGCTAAAGGAGCTGCACACTCGGAAAAAAAACTGTCCCCAACCTTCATGTCCAGGTGTTAGAAAGATAAATTACTTGTCTGTAGAACTGTCTTGTTAAGGTGTAGGACTTGACATGCTTCAACAATCTTAGACCTAAGGGGAGGTTAATAAAGCTTGGGAAGAAGAATGTACCACTGATGGTGGACACAAAGAATGCAATTTATAGGCCACAAGGACATGGGGCAGAACTTCCATGATAAGGAAGAAACTAATAAATCCAGCTCAGCAACTGTGCTGAAGTCACTTCCAAGTGGGTAAAAGGTAATTCTGGCAGGGCAAAATTGTGACCAGCAACTCATAAACCACCAATTCAAGAAAACCACCTACCTAAAAGAAGAGAAAGACAGCGCATGCAGGCTACTTAGCATGAAAAGCAAGGGAATAATTTAAGTAATAAAATACAGAATACGCATTAGTAAGAGAACTATGCAAACTTGTAGCCAGTGAGCATTAATGTCTATGTCTGCTAACATGTATAAATAGTGAGAAGTTTTTACAGTCGTCGTGCTAGCTTTGTGGATTTACCACCCAGCCCTTCTTTCTGCTCAGAACTGCAAACAAATCAAGTACCTTGCCTCTGTGTGTGGATTAGCCTCATGCACAGCAGGTCAAAGTACCTATTTTGGGACAACCCCGCGGCTGCGATACCTGAACTCACCCGCACCCCAAGAGCCAGGCCCGGGCACCCGCTCTGCGCCTCCCGCCGCTGCCAAACCCTCCGAGCGCGGCCCCCGCCCCGGCGGCCGGCCAGGAGGTATTTTTAGGCGATGAGGCAATACCGCGGTACCGCGGATGCGAAACGCCCAGGGAGCCCCGGGAGGGGCCAGGCCGGGCTCCCCGCGGGTCGCTCCTGCTGCGGGACGCGGCCGATTCGGAGCAGGGCGAAGCCGCAGGGCGGAGGCAGCGGGGAGGCTCAGCCCGCCCGCCCCAGGGACGGCTGCGGGCAAAGTCCGACCGCCGGCAGGAGCCGAGGAAGCGCCAGCTCTGCGGAAGGCGCTGCCCGTGCCCGGCCTGTCCCCGCAGCGAACTCACTCACCCGCCCGTCCCGCAGCGCCCAGCCCGGCGCCGGCCGCCCGCCGCGGAACTCCTCGGTGTCCCGCCCGGAGCGGCGCAGGCGCGGCGGAGGCGGGCGGGGCGGGCAAAGCTCCGCCCCGGTACCGCGGGGGGAGCGAGGGGTGTCCGTAAGGATCCGCACCTGCTGTGCGAGGGAAACGCGGCTTTCCCGGAGGCCGCCCTGTCCTGCGGGTAAAGGCGAGGGCTGGGGCGCTTGTGGCTCGGCGTGGCCCGCCTTTACGAGCCGGACCGGCTGCGACGGTGCCCGGGCAGGACCCCGTGCAGTACAGAAGAGATAAACATCCCTGCCCGGCCTTAGACTGCGAAGCAGCTCTGTCCCGACTGCGGAACAAAGGAGACGGTCTGTGTGTCCGTCTGTCAAGCCGCGGCATCTACAATAGTGGGGAATGATGCCTGTGTTTGGGCACCCGCCCGGCCCGCGCCCCCGGCGGGAGCAGCCGCACGCTGAGCCCTTTGGAGAGCGGGAATGGCTCATTGTGCGGCGGGCGCTAATTACGGGCGAGTGTTGACATCTGTGAAAAGGAGCTCAGCCGAGGCCTCGCACCGAGGACAAAAGAGCGGCGCGGTGTCTGGGAAGCATAGTTCCCGAGGGTGAATCAGACGGGAAAATGGGATGGGATCTTCGGGGAGGGAAGAAGGATTGAGCCGAGTTCCCTGCGCTGTGTTGGGCCTTGGGGAAGGCGCTCTCTGCGAGGCGAGGAGATCCCGTGGTGGTGCCAGGAGCTATCCAAGTATCCAAGGCCAACACCACGGAGAAGCAGCCAGCCCGTAGAAATAAGCACGGAGCATCTCTTGCACCTGCAGGCTGTTTAATAAGGGTTGGGGTTTTTTCCCCCAGTAATTAGCGATGCACTGTAAAACATTTAGAATTAACCTAAACTGAACAGCCACAACTATCTAATTCACACTAATTAATGGGAATTCCACTGCGAATTAACAAGTGCGATCAAAGGTAATTCTAAAATCAGAGGTAATACTTCATTGAGTGTCGTCTTCACGTGGGACACATTTCTGCAATCCCTTAATCACAACAATTAAAATCACATTGTTCAGAAATATTAAAATAAGATGCTTAGTCTCAAAGTTCAGTGATGGGTGAGTAACAGAAGTAAAATTTGACACTTGACAGCTATAATTTCTTTTTCTTTATAATGCACGTCACAATGCACTGATCCTTTTGAAGGCAGTCTGGAATCGTTAAGTTTTAACTGGATGAGATCTAATTAGAGCTCCTACTTAGGAACCTTCAGGGAAGATAGTAAGAAATTTGCCTTTTGTTTTGGTTAAAATACATGGAGTATTATATTTCAAAACATGGATTGTTGAGATTCTATTCTCCCTGGTTTTGTTGAATGTTTAAAATACTTTGACATTTTTGAATAGAAGATACTTGTTTGTTACAAGTGTTACTGATTCTATTAAACAGGTTTTATGTATTTAGAACTTAAACCACAGATACCATGACACTGTAGAAAAGTCAAGGAAATTACAAAACTTTAGACCTTTCTGATGTTCTAAAACATCAGAAAGTTGTTTTGCAGTGCTGGACTGAATCTTCTTTCGATATTTTAGGTACGCTATCTCCATTTCATTAAACACACAAGTTCATTAATATGCTTAACCCTTTCCTGGGCGCCCTTTCAGCGACAATTTGACAGACCCAAAAGTAAGCATAGCAGGAGGTGAGGTTGGACTTACCTGGTGTAATGGTCCAGGCATCCTGGCTGCAATCACTTATTTAGAAGATTTAGGTTTATTACTGGAAATCAGAGTACAGCTGGAGACATGCTGGCCTACTACAATAGGAATCAGTGTCCTAGTGAATTCAGTTTTTTTTTTTAAATACTCTTCTAAATAGTGCTGTCCTCCCTCAGGAGTCAAACTGTTGACAAAGCATAGGAGTAACAAAAATCTTAAAGATCTGCAACTCTTGTATAATGTAAAAAAATATTTTCTTTAAAGCTGGAAATTGTCAAGTTAGAGTGTTGTTACAATCAAGACATCACTAAAATCCTTTTAGACTCTGTGCATTTCATACATTTTTTTTTTTTTTTTTTTGGCAGTACCCTAGATGAACAGAAGCAAATGGTCCTTTTCTTACTGTGTGGTGAATAGAAACAAACAGCCCAAACTGTGTCTGCTGAAAAACCTCTAACAGGGTATTCATGAGATGAATACAACCATCTCATGCCCCTTTGTCAGGAGAGATCAGATGCACTGGTGTGGAAGATAGTGACAAACCCCGAACTTGTTTTATAATGTAGGAGTGAACCTCAATGTTAAAGTAAAGCAGAGTTTTAGCTGTCACCGCCAGTGCTGTCAAGGTCACAGGAGAACCAGCACACACAGGGCATCTAAAAACAAGCAGAAAATTAATTTTGAAGGGATATTTTTAAACCTTATATTTAACAAGGTTAGCCTATTCCAGAGGACACTGTCAGCTACCTATAATTAAACATCAGCTGTATTGATTGACCTCAACTTGAGAGAGGAGTTGTTGCCTGAAGCCTTTTGTAAGTGTGTGTGCACATAGAGCAAAAACACACTGTGAGAGAACTGGGACTGCAAAATAAATAGGAGAACAGGGTATGGTTATCCTGTAAATGGCAATTCCACTAAGACAGTAGTTCCTCTGCATAGGATGAATGGTCCTTGAAGTAATGTTAAACCTTCGAGGCTGCTACACAGGGGAGAGTAGCTTAACTAACCAATGTTTCTTGGAAATCAGCTATGCACTGGAAAAGCAAGTCGTTGTTTCATGGGTGAATCGGGAGTATTGTCCCCTTGCATTGAATGAAAGGAGTATCCACACATTGCTGGACTCTTGGACTGTAAATACACAAGAAAATTGAATATAGCTTCAATTTTAAAATTAGTGTGAAATGCATAAGCCCATGAAAAATTCAAGGCAGCCTGAGCAACTGTTTGTACCTGGTAACACACATTTGGAAATAATGTATCGTGAATTCCCAAAGACACTTTTAAGTGAAACTACAATGATGACATGATAGTGTATTTTATGAGCTAGTTCTTGGACCTGTAACAAAAAAACCCCACAGTTTGAAAGCTAAGATTGTATGTGAGGACTAGGGAGATTTATGAACCAATAACGTTTTTGATGGACTTGCCATGTGATCCTAATCAAGCCATTATGCATTTGTATGGTGCTGAAACTTATCTACACATGTGTTCATAAATGCCTATTTTTATTGTGAGCATTTTAGGACAGAGTCTGGTTTTTACTACAAAGCTATACATCACCCAGCATAGTAACAGGCTGGCAGTGCTACTTTCATATGATTAATGATCATAAGCACCAAAGTGAGATGATTTGCCACTTTTGTCCAAGATGGAAGTAATTTACAGCCTGAATGATAGAGAAAAACAGAACCTGCAGATGCCTGGTTGCAATATCATCAGCCTATGAGTTTCACACAGTTATTATTATTAGAAAAAACTATCTACTGAGACCTTAGCTCAACAGGAAAAATGTTATGGAAGCTAATGGCCAGATGTGATGGGAAGATAATTTTGAAATCTTAGGAGATAAGTTTTACCACCCCCTTCTAATGTTATCTAAGAAACCTACTCTCTGATCCCGCTTCAAGTTGCACTGATGTTATCTAGTGTGGAAAACAATCTTCATATAGGTGTGCTGATAATGCTGCTGGACATTACCTATTTAATTTGAAATCATAACTATTACCCATTTTTAAATGACAATGGTAGTCTTCAAATAATGAGCCTTCTTTAATAACATAGCTAAATGCCTGCAATGTGGAGGGATTGTATCATGTTCTGTGTTTCAGTTCAAGGTAGTACCAATCCTGATTACTGGACACTGCTTGTTTGAAGTTTCCAAACTTATATCCCATGGGCTTATCTTTATAATGGACAGTTCTCAAAGGAGTAACCACACAATTTCCTAACATCCCCCTTAGGAAAGGGCTTATGGTACGTTTACAAAAGCAAGATCTCTTGTGAGTCTTTTTTTATTTCAAGATTCAACTGAAATCAGGAGGAGTTGACAGCATGATTGAGAGGTGCACATATGAGCTTATAAATAGAGGCCTGAAAAGATGATTTGATTTTCATTCTTTGGAATGTTACTGCTATTCAGAGATATTGCAAAGTAATCTCTGGTAAATTGCCTATGATTGAAGCAAATGGTAACTCACTGAATAGTCCTCTAGTCCTTACTAGGAAGAAAGTCTCTGCCAAAGTTCTGAATAAGGGATGAAAGACTTTTTCCTTTGCTGCAATTCCTGATTTCCTGGTAAAACAGGAACATGTGACAATAAAAATCTTCCATCTCCAAATATTTCTTGTGTCTATAAATATCATTCACATAGCAAAAAACGTTTTCCCTCCTGGGTAATTTTTTAGTCTTTTTACATCATGATGTCCCAATATGACTTCATTCTCCAACTCTTGTTTAATGGAAAGGGACTCTTTTGCTCAAGTCATTTTTCATATTTTTCCAATTTCCCGTGGTGTACCTGCCTTGGCAGATGGTGTGGCTTCTTCTTAATACATTTTTCAGATACCTTAATCTGTTTTCTGAACAACTAGAGATAAAATGACATTGAACATTGCTGTAAGCTTCAGCATTCATTATAAACTGTTTCTATTTGAAATATGGTCCTTCCCAATGGCATTAATTTGTAGAAGCATTTAGACTTCTGTCTGTAAGACCAAACTACAAGACAAAACTACTTGAAACTGAATGAGTTCTACATTTTTTTTTAAATGTAGTACTTAGTGGAATGTGGCTTCAGTCCTTCTTCCCTTAATTTTTTCATTGTCTCTCACTACTCAGAGTTCTTACATTTTTTCCCCCAAGCATTTCCTGCATGTAGAGTGCTGAAGGGAGCCTAAATAAGTTTTTAATGCTGTTCTGTCTTCATATGATACTTGAACTAACAACAAATAGAAAAAATGGGAACAAGTAAATTCTTGGATTAGTGAAATTACTCTAAATCCCTTTCTACAGTAATTCATCTTTCATTGTAAAACCACACTTAAATCTCTAAGTATGTGTGATATAAAATATTAATCCTATGTTAACATGTTCTCTGCATTTAAAAAAAAATCCAATCAAAGCTACCAAGCAAACCTTGTAACTTATGATTGATTTATTTATATTGTCAGTACTAAAAATGGTGATGAGGCTGACATGGAAGCTATAAAGCCATAAGCTATTTGAGTCAAAATAACAAGCCACACCTTCTAAGAGGAACAAGACAACTAAGAAACCTGTAAATAAAACCATCTGTGAAAAAGAACACAGGGAGTAAACATCCAAAATGAAGCACGTCTTTCCGTGTTTCCTACCATGCTAACATAATGAGAATGAAGCACTACAAATGTTCAAAGCAGAGATCAGGGATTTTTAACTACATCAATCTCTCCACAGTAGTCCCTCTGGCATCATAAAGAGTCCTCTCTGGGTATGGCTCACAGGAATGAGATCAGAACACACACACACACACAAAAAAAAAAAAAAAAAAAAAGACACAACTGTGGTACAAATATCTAGCAAATATAGAATAAATAGCTTTTGAGTTGGTGAATTTCTGTTATTTCAAGCAGATCTGGACAGGCACCCAGGAAAATCAATTTGCTTGCGTATCGACTACATTTATTTTACTTTTAAAAGTCATCAGTGTTCATGAGAGGAGGAGTGCTGGTTTGAATCAGGCATGTTGCAAGCAGATGTTATGCAAGCTTCCCCAAACAGCCCTGCCAATGACTGCAATCCTGAGTTATGACATTCACTGTAACTGCTGCAGCCTGGGCCCTTTTTTGGGCCACTCATCTGTTGGTTTTCCCCAAATGGGGATATTTTTGTGACCAGTACAAAACCTTGAAGATCAGCATTTGTTTCCAGACCAACAGAATTTGAAAACCATATCTGAGTTTCATGGCCTATCAGTACTACAGGACAGAAATGTTAAAGTACGTTATTTGTCCTTATATATATGATGTGATACTGTTACTGAATATATCTCCTGGTTTTTGGTAAGGGGCAGTCTCTTACAGTTTCCTTCTATTCCTACTTTTAAAGGCTAAAAGGATCTGATTTCCAAATACCATCCACAAAATCCCGAGTAGGTTTTTAATTAAAATTCTCCTTTAGCCTACAAGTGTATGAAATTACTACATCCCTTCATAACCTTTAAACAAATAAATGAAGAAACAAAATATATAAAACCTAGCAAAACCAATCTCATGGAGCAGAACTACTCTACTTTTGAAAGACACTGGAGATTCTGGGACAGGAGATGAAGTACTGTTGCTAATACAGATTACAAGCTCTAAACAGAGAATGTCAGATGAGACAGTTCCTACACATGAAATGCACTGTATTTTGGAGTATCTCATAAAACTAAAAAAAGTGCTGCTACTTACAGGAAGATTTTTTTTTTTTGCTTGGATATTTAAAAAGCTGATTTTCTTATTATATAGCCTGATGTAATTGTTGCATATTTTCTATTTTTAAGTACACATTCTACCATACTTTTACAGACTGCAATCTTGAAAAGAAATATGTGGGATTATGCAGGTAAAACAGAATAATAGGTTTTAAATGTATTTCTTTACTAAAAGATTATCACACTTTCCATCTTTTAACAATTAAAGTACTTTGATAAAGCTTGCTTGAGCCTAACAGTCAGAACCATGTGCTCAGTAACTTCATGATACTATTCTTTTTGGTTAAAGAAGCAAGAAACACTGAAATTACTTCCCCAGCAGTGCCAAACCAGTAAGTGTGAAAATTAAAAGGTTGAGACTTTGTCACCTACAGCTGTATGCTTGTGTTCCTCAGCTACGTTTCTTTCACAAAGCTTTTGGTTTCAGGGCTTTCGTACGGGCACCGCGGTTTCTGTATAGGGCAACAAGTGGTGAGAGAATGATTATTAACGTCGGCGAGAAGGGATTGGGTTCGTGAATAGGCTGAAGGGTTATAGTTTGTGAGTAATCTGAAAAGCATTTAGGCATCCGGTGTTGGGTAATGCGTTGTATTCTTCGCCTCTCTGACATGCATCTGTGATAAGGAGGGAGGTGTGCAGAAATGAGTTTTCCAAGGACCAAACAAGGAACATGAAGCGCAGCTTGAGGCAAAAGAGAGGGAACATTGCCGGTGACTGGCGAGATGGGAGAAGCAAGGGGGCACTCCCGTTAGCCTGGCTATCAAGGGGATTTCTTAATAATGAGGCTCACCAGACTGTGAAAAGACTTTTCCACAGGAAATTATGGACATCTCGTCCTCGGGAGATCTTTTCGCCCAAGCTGTCCGGTCAGCTCCTGCAAGAGCCTCCCTGGGCGAGCAGACCCGACGGCCCCAGCTCCCCGAGGACGGGCGGCTGAGCCCCTTCCCGGATGCCAGCGCTGCCCTTCATCCCCCGCGGCCCCGGGCAGCCGCTCCCCCTGCCCTTGAACTCCCCAGCCCTCGGCTCAACCCTCAGGGGGCGGCGGCGGCGGCGGCGGCGGCGGCTCCCCCGCCCCACGGGGTCACGCCGGGCCAGGCCCGGCCGGCGGCTCTGCAGGCCGCGGCGGGGCCGTGGGGCTGTGTGGGCGC